>NQII01005156.1:29953-62265 GCA_002778355.1 Clitarchus hookeri | reverse complement strand
GGGGAAAGCAAGGGAGTATTGGTGGGGGGTGTAAAGGGGGGGGGATCCGCGCCGAGCAAATGACACATGACCGCACCGGAGGCGGAGGCGAAGGCAATATCAGCGTGACGTGCGCTAGAGTAGTAATATTTAAAAACCAGGCTTGTTAAGGCATAGGGAACACCCTCACAGTTATTAAAAATCCAACTTAGTTATCTTACATGATTAGTTTCACATCTGTAATCGTGATCAAATATTATTTCAAACCAACATGGNAAATCCAACTTAGTTATCTTACATGATTAGTTTCACATCTGTAATCGTGATCAAATATTATTTCAAACCAACATGGGAAAATAAAGTTATAAGTAAAACCGTAAAAATTTCAAAAAATTCCTTATGTCATGTCTTGCTTTGATTTTTTTTATGTCTGGTCATAAATTTTCATTATGAAGATTTGGAATAAAAATCTAAGATGTAATTGATACTACCCCTTTAATATTTTAAGATACGCGCTCGAAGACTCTNAAAGATTTGGAATAAAAATCTAAGATGTAATTGATACTACCCCTTTAATATTTTAAGATACGCGCTCGAAGACTCTTCTTGAGACAATAACAAACCTTCAAGGATAAAATCACCTAATATAATGCTACGACAGATTAGGTAGGTACACAGAGGTGAAATAGAGTAAAATTGATTTGGTGTAAGCGTACACATTTTATTGTCTGTCTATTATAAGCTGGCAAGATTTTGACAGTCACTGAGTGGCAACTTGGCTTATATGAAACAACAGGCCATTTACAAAATCCTGTATCAGCTGATGCATAAACGAACAACAATTAATATTACGTTGTCTATTCTGAGTGCACTGCCGACGCACATCAGACAAGCAGAAAATAGGCCGATAATAAAGAGTTCTTAGATTAATTANCTATTCTGAGTGCACTGCCGACGCACATCAGACAAGCAGAAAATAGGCCGATAATAAAGAGTTCTTAGATTAATTATAACATATTACTTTACGTGGTCATAAACAGCTGTTTTTTGGTGTTAGAAACTAAACTTCATGCTAAAGTAGTAATGTATAGGTGTTCAAAATGATATGCACATTAAAACGATCTGTATTAAAATGAAACATCTTCAAACCTTGGGAGATCTTTTCACGTCGTATCCCCACTCTCCAGCCATGCTTTCCATNGTATTAAAATGAAACATCTTCAAACCTTGGGAGATCTTTTCACGTCGTATCCCCACTCTCCAGCCATGCTTTCCATACACGCTTGATATTAATTCCAAAAGCCCACAGAAATATCGTATGGTATTGTTATACCATTTTTTCAAATAATTTGAGGAAATATATGTCAAACTCGTGTCGTTTCAAGCCATAAATAGGAGAAAAATCAACTTTTAAAAATACGGCATCAGGAGGCATACCAACGTGCTGCCATTTGTTAAGAAACGCATTCGGCTCACAAAAGCGCTACCTGCCATGCCATGCGCGCCATCTGCCTATCTCCCTAAGCACTAACCAGCCAGAAAAACAAAGCTTTCTTGTTTAAAATAACAAATTTAACAAAATATACTAATGGTTTTATTTTTCCGCGAGCTCTGTATATTTTTTTTAAGTAACATGTATTTCCGAGTACAGTGATTTTGTTTACCAGTAATTTCCTTTGGGCCGGTAATCGTTACCTCTACGTCCATTATACGCCATGTTGTTCTGCCGCCCGCGTTGCATAGTCGTTGGTGAGTTGGCGAATGAAAGTACGAAGTCAAGCAAGTTCCAAAAATTATTTTTATTTCACTTCTTAACATATTAGCTGTAACGTCCAAAATGTGATAAGAACTACAATTATCACCTCGCAAATGTTAAACAAAATTCGTTGTCTCAGATAAATTAAATAATAGTTAGCAAATATTAAATTTTTTGCAGGGTTTTATATTTTTACTTTTACAACCAATGAAATTTTTAGACATATGTCAGTCTATAGATACCTTAAAAATTGTTTAGCATTACATTGCAATGGAAAGTGGATTAGCTGGCAGCGTATTGATAAAAAAAATACAGCCTCCACTTGACGCACCAGGTGATGGCGAAAGGATACATAAACGCAAAGTAAACATTTGGCGCTACTTTCGTCAAACTGTAAAAATCTCGCCAATTTATATGACACAGACCATATGATTGGCTGCGCAGGCTCTGGGCATGGACCTTGTGTCTGACTGGCTGCCTCTTGCCGCGGAAGATTGCTTATTGGCTGCGCTGCCGGCTGCGAGTAAGCTATACCAGGCGGTGATTGGTGAACGGCGTTCCGATATGATGCTGGCTAGTGACGCCATTTTGCTGGAGTGCAGTGATTTGGGGGGCTTTTAACATCGAAGTCTTCAGAACCGATGAGGGTGAAGTGAGTTGCGTATGGAGCAGCGCCGGAATGCAAAGTCGGGGGGAACAGGAGATCGCCGAGAAAACCTGCCTACCAGCGTCCCCGCCGGGAATCGAACCCGGTTTGCCTTGGTGGGAGACTAGTAGTCGTAGTTTGACCACTACACCACTGCGGCCCGGCATTTTGCTAGAGCGGACTTCTGTATTCGTAATTATTTTGTGGGGAAGTCTAGTCGGCAGGAGTATATTAATTACGGAATCGTATAGAGGATACTGGGTTAGTGTTTACTAGGTCGTAGGGAGGCAATGGCTCCTATGCCATGAACGCAGAGGGACGAGTATTCTCGGCACGAGGACACTTCCAGCTTTTATTGGACGCGAAATGTCACGCATTTCGCAGCCAGCCCGCCTGGGAGGGATGCAGGGCGCGCGAACGGCTCGTAAAACAGCAGCAGACGGGCTCCAGACGGGCAGTGATTGAATGCGCGGGAGAGGGCAGGGTTTTAAGAGGGTGCTAGAGGCGGGGTCACGACATTCACCCCTTCCCGCAGAAACAATAGCCCTTCACCCTTCTCATCCTCGCAAGAGTTTGATTTCGGTAGTGCTGATTTTATTGCCTTTCCGTGTTCTACGTTTTATAATTCTCTCTGGCCATGTGCACTATATATTTAATTGACAGCGCAAAATCGGCGTTAATTATCACAAATGTTCTTTACTATATAGGGTTTGCCCTTAAGGCGCCCGCCTACCTAGAACTCATGTCCGCACCTGAGGCAGAGAAGCGCTGGAACGAAAAGGATGATTTTTACATGGCGCATCAAGTGCGCCTTCGCACTTACAGTGCTAGGCTATGAGCTGGAGAGCAGTGTTTCCGTCGTGCTGTGTGTATCTGGGACTTTCAGTGGCGATCCTATTACTTTATTAGCGGGAAATGTGTGCTAAGTTTCAATACATAGCCCTCGTGTATTTGTATATGTCCTAGCCCTTGTGTGTTGAGAATGCGTACTTAAAAAAAAAACTGTTTTTAGTTATGTTGTAGTGCTCTGAAATGATGATACTTAAGCTTGTGGTGTTTCGAAAGTTCTCAACAAACCTCGTTTAAAGCATCAAAACAAAAATGTCAAGCTATAAAAGTTGAAAATATTTGACGTAAATGTCATAACTGACATGCTCCATGAAAGCAGAAACATCTCTGTTCTGTATACAGGTGCCGTGGACGAGGCTACTAAGGCGTACGGCAAGTGCCGACTTCGAACCTCTGTCGTCCGTAAGTTANATGTGTGCTAAGTTTCAATACATAGCCCTCGTGTATTTGTATATGTCCTAGCCCTTGTGTGTTGAGAATGCGTACTTTAAAAAAAACTGTTTTTAGTTATGTTGTAGTGCTCTGAAATGATGATACTTAAGCTTGTGGTGTTTCGAAAGTTCTCAACAAACCTCGTTTAAAGCATCAAAACAAAAATGTAAAGCTATAAAAGTTGAAAATATTTGACGTAAATGTCATAACTGACATGCTCCATGAAAGCAGAAACATCTCTGTTCTCTATACAGGTGCCGTGGACGAGGCTACTAAGGCGTACGGTGCGGGTGCAAGTGCCGACTTCGAACCTCTGTCGTCCGTAAGTTCCGTTTTTGTAAAAACAGAACTCTAATATACGTCGAGCCGTGCAAATATTTAGTTGCACCAACCAATTTTTACACATCTGGGGCAACCAAATGACATTAATTTATTTTGTTTAAGGCCATAAAGTAATTAATTGCCTTCTACAAGAAATTAATTTGGTTGAGCCAAACAAATTTTGTTGTATTCAAATTTTTCTTTCTCAATGCATATATGAGCTTTACTCTGCCACGCTCATCATTATATATGCATTTCAGATTTCAGAATTTTTAAAAATTTTCTGTGCCAGTTTTTTTCCCTATAAATGTAGTTAAAACTTTACTGAGTGCGCCCGTTCAAAAGGCAATGTTGTGATGTGTGCCATTAATGAAATTGAAACATATTCCTAGTAACGGGACCGTAAAGAATTCTAAGAAAATTGTCATTACTGCAATTAAATTTTATAAGCTTACAAAAAAATTTCTCCAGTATTCACCTTAGCTCTGGTTGCTAGGTCGTGGATGCATTTCCACCAACTGTTTAAACATTTTCTGTACCGAATCACTCGTTAAACATGCTGCTAATGAACATTTTATGTTTCCGTTAATGTGTTATGTTTTTGTGTTTGTGCCTCAACGCGTCACTTCCGCCCATATATTCCCATACAATAATTGTTTGTTTTTGTGAGCTCTACCACCCCTCAATGTTTGTCCCGTGATTTTAGAATCACCCTGGATACGTATATGTTTCATTCGGGTTTTGACCGGCCCAAGTCTAAGTGTACGGTTAAAGGATCTTTATTGAGGCAGAAGACACAAATATACTGCTCACAAAATGTTTAACACTTTCTCCGCTGCTCACGAAAATCGTAGTATATTCCCCATTCGCCAACTAATACGTAATATTTTAGTTTCTAGTAGGAGTGGACAGTACCTACGTTGTGTGAATCATGTAAACATGGCTTCTTCCTCTCCAGCGGCATGCGTATTGCATGCACACAAACACAGTAGGTCCAACCTCAGGCCTTACCACAACCGCAGTTATGCAATGGGACTACACTAGAGAACAAAAAAAACTGGTATAGGCGTGCGTATTCAAATAACAGAGGTATAATACCTATCAGAGTAACGCGATGCAGTCGGCAGCGCCTATATAAGACAACAAGTTGCTAGATCGGTTACCGCTGCTACAATGGCAGGTTATCAAGATTTAAGTGAGTTTTAACGTGGAGTTATAGTTGGCGCACGAGAGATGGGACATAGCATCTCCGAGGTAGCGATACAATTTGGATTTTCGCGTACGACCATTTCACGAATGTCGGAAATCCGGTAAAACATCAAATGTTCGACATCGCTGCGGCCGGAAAAAGATCGTGAACGAACGGGACAAACGACTATTGACTAGAATCATTAAACGTGACAGACGTGCAAACCCTTTCTCAAATTGGTGCAGATTTCAATGCTGGGACATCAAAAAGTGCCAGCGTGCGAACTATTCAACGGACCATAATTGATATGGTCTTTCGGAGCCGAAGGCCCACTGGTGTACCGTTGTTAACTGCACGACACAAAGCTTTTCGCCTCACCTGGGCCCGCCAACACCGCCATTGGACTGTTGATGAGTGGAAACACGTTGCCTGGTCTGACGAGTCTCGTTTCCAATTGTATCGGGCGGATGGACGTGTACGGATATGGAGACATCCTCATGAATCCATGGACCCTACATGTCAACATAGGACTGTTCAAGCTGGTGGAGGCTCTGTCATGATATGGGGCGTGTGCAGTTGGCGTGAAATACCACCCCTGATACGTCTAGATACGACTTTGACAGGTGACAGACACGTAAGCGTCCTGTCAGATCACCTGCACCCATTCATATCCATTGTGCATTCCGACGGACGTGGACAATTCCAGCAGGAAAATGCGACACCCCATACGTCAAGAGTTGCTACCGAGTGGCTCCAGGATTACTCTTTTGACTTTAGACACTTCCATTGGCCACCGAAATCACCAGACATGAACATTATTGAGCATATCTGGGATGCCTTGCAAAGTGCTATTCAGAAGAGATCTCCACCGCCTCGCACTCCTATGGATTTGTGGACTGCCCTGCAGGATTCATGGTGTGAATTGCATCTTGCATACCTTCAGACATTAGTCGAGTACATGCCACGTCGTCTTGTGGCACTTCTGCGTGCTCGCGGGGGCCCTACACGATATTAGGCAGATGTACCAGTTTTTTTGGCTCTTCGGTGTATTTGCCTTAGGAAATGCTTAATGATCTTGTTTTTGGCATGCTTCGTCGTATACAGGCGTGTCTCGGGAATCGTGGAGGTCATACACGTTAGTGAAATTTGTCAATACATCTGAGAAGACTTTTTATTTTGGTTATTGAAACTGATGAGATTCCTTTGTTTAAGTGGTTTTTCAGTAGAGGCATTTTGTTTGTTGCATACTGGGATTATGTAAACGAGTCTTGCTTTTCCCCCCACTCTGTGTGATATTAGGAGTACAACGTGAAATATAAACGACTTTTATTCCGTACCACATCCTGGATTCTCATATATGCTAAACATTTTGTGAGCAGTAGGTATATGAAGGCCTACAATAAATGTTTTCTCTACCTCAAATTCCTTCGTTTGTTCTGACTCCTACACACACAAAACATACAAACTCACACAGGCATGGATAGTCTAATTAACATTTCAATAATTTTTCACTTATATCCTCCCCGCAAAAAAAACGTGGTATAAAAGTAGAATAAAACTGAAATAATAAACTACGTTTTTATCTTAGAAAATTTATATGGCTAAATGAAAGTGTATAGATGCGTAGTTAATAAATAAAAAATGCGTATGTGCGTTGTAAAGATGAGAGAATAAAGGCAGTTGGGCGTGATTTTGTTATTCCCCTGGCGGAATGCGGGAGCTAATGTAATGCCGCGTCACTGGACCGTGCTAAACACGACGGCTATTTGTGTGTCAAGCGGCCCCACATTTCTCAACCCAGCCCGCAATTCTGTCGATTCGCCACCTCGACATTTGCCCCTCTCGACGCTTCTTTATTCACTTAGCTCCTTCATCCGTCTCTCTTCCTGCTTTTATTGCATTTCTGTGCCCACCCTGTTCACATCTAACCCCTCCGTTGTCGTCCCCCCTCCACAACCATGAATTTCGGGCCAAGGGTTATCGGAAACAAATTACTGTTCCTCTACCGACCAGTTTGTTTCAGATAAGCGCCTCCCCGCGTGGGACGCCAATGCCCAGTTATCGGGAATTTTATTTTGTGAACAGTCTGAGATTACTGATTCCGTGTTCGTTTCTAGACATGAAAACTGTATAAAAATTGGGTGGATGAAATTCGTAATGAAATTCGTAATGAATGCGAATTGATTTGCATTAGCTGTTTCTTCGAAGTTGGTCGTTCTTTTTTTCCGTTGAGTTACCTAAATATTTGCAATTGTTATTTAATTGAAAAATAATAAATTACGTTGTAACGTTGTATGACTATTCATAGGAGGACCAAAGACAAGATATGTTTCGAAATTGTTGTTTAAAAAGTTATTTTCACCTTGGTGTAAGAACAAATGGGTTTTGTGTATATTAATGAAGATTCAACGATCCCATACTTATCTCTGCTTTGAAAAACTTTGAGGCAGATTTTTCTACATTTTTTATAAACCGTAAGATTCATTGCGCGAGTCTAGGGTACGTCAAACGATAAGCGTTTTTTGTTAGCAGTAGAAATATAGTTAAGTCACCTAATCATTGCTTAAAATGTACGGATAACTTCAGTAATAGAAAAAAATTCAGTTTGATGAAAAAGGAAATCACAACTGCACAGCCAATCAAGAGAGCGATTGATTACCCTCAGCTGTTACAGGAGAGAGGTTGACTTATAAAAAAAATCCCGTATTTTTCCAGTTTTTTAAATTAGACTGGAGCTGCACCTCAGTCTCTGTTTGAAGGCGATAGCAAATTCCAGTCCCCGAAACGTCGCAAATGCTTCGTCTTGGTAAACGCGCGTCTGTTTTGCCTTAGTTTTGCCGTCCAGTTTTCCTGCAGACGTACGTCTGTGTTCGCATATATTCGTTTGTGTTGTTGAAAATTGATTTGACATGCCTGACCTGTAAAATGTGAAACTTCGTGTAATTGAAGTCCGTTATAAATTTTGAACCTTGAATAAATTTGAAGAAACTTCGTAATTGTGATTTTTTTAATACTTGCGATTTGTGTTGAAATTCTGAACCCTTAAATAAATGTGCATGTGTTATTTAGTATTTACGTGATTCGAGTTTACGAGTTAATATCTCGGCATATATTTCACTCCTTTTGATACAATAACTCCATGAAAATGTTTCATACTCCGCGTGAAACATTACTTGAACATTATAAATACGTTAAAACATTTATTGGAACGGTTTTATTTGTATGAGCCGATATATCAAACACTAAGTTCTGGCTTCCACTGTTAAATTGCAAGTAATTTGTAACAAAACTATATTTTTCATTAAATGGGTGGATATAGTTTCGCAAAATACGCTGTAATTGGCAAGGTATTCAGTTTTTTTTTTCGTAGTCTGATGAAGTTGCGTTTATACTAGTACAGGAATTTAAATTTTAAATGTGAAAAATATTTTTTTTTTCGTAATAAAAGCAGTAGGCCTCAGCAAATGTTAGTGTTATGTGCTTTAAAACTGTGTGGCTGGACGGGTTTTCAATAAATTTGCATCTAGTGACAAATATTACTGAGGAAGTATGCTGTAGAAATTTGGATCAGTTCTGTTAAGCTATTTAATGCCATGACAGCATGACAATTGTTTTCGTAACACCCATTTTGAGTTATTTATTAATTGTAATTATACTCGCAAATACTGTTAAACACAATTTTTTGGTAATTTAATTATGTTTAAAGACACTTCAGTAGTCCCTTTTTGGCCAATAAGTTTTAAATGAGAGCTGTGTGGCTGTGGCTGTTGCTGGCGGTCTTAGGTTCGACTCGGACGAGCTGGGTAATATTTGGCTTTACTCGAGAAGTCCTAGGGTTTGTCGAACGTACCCGAAGGTACTCGGCAGTTATGCCCACTAATTCTTCAAGCATATGTTAGTTTCTTCTATCCATATTAGATTTATAAGCAAGCAATATGTCAAATCATAAATATTTTTGTTTTTATTTCACTTCCTTTTTTTAAATTCAAAATAACATCATGTATTAAATGATACAGAGGATAACAGTAGTTAGAAATGGTAGGTTCAGAAACAGAGCGTGGGGCGTTGGGACAAAGAACGCGATTTCCAAAATTTTGAATTCCCCCTTTTTTCCCTTTTACCCTACAAATTTCCCTTTTTTCTCCCAAAAATGGGCAAATTGCAAGAATTTCTCTCAAAAATTCCCGAATTTCCCTCAAAATTTTCCAAAACTTTGGTTTTTTAAATTTCCAAAATTGATCCAAAATTCTCCAAAAGTAAATTTTTTCAATTTTTTTCATTTTTTTAGTTGTTTTTTTATTTTTTAAGCTGCCATTTTGTCTGCCAGTATCCTGGAGGATCCCTACGACGATGCCCCTACCCCAGATCCCTACCACAACGATCTGACGAGGTTTTCCCCGTGTATGGCTAAATTAGAATACAAAATAATACTTTCCTAGCCAGTACCATTAATATTAGCTAAAGAATGTACGTGTTCATTGCCTCCTGTCATGCAACTTCTCACATCGTATACGCATAGTTAACCCAAATTCCGAATCGTTTAACATATTGTCGTCAAATTCATAACATACGCAACACCCCGACAACGAAAATTAACACAGGGCCATTTATGCCCTATACGTATTTATAAGCATAGTTGACCATAATTTCCGAACAGTTTAAGATACAGGCATCAAATCATAACACATACATCATCCCCTGGTATGTGGTATAATATATTATACCACATACACTTATATTACAATTTATGAGATTTAATAGAATTGATTTACAGTGTAGCCTGCGTGGAACTCATTTCTTAAAAATCGCGTGTCTCTACGTAACACTTATAATAAAGATAACAATAGCAAACTCCATTTAATTTAAGTTTTTCAGTTTTTATTTATTACCACTTTGAGGATAACATCCGAGTGTTGCTATATGAAATTCGCACGGATATAGTCGTATTGTTCGGTTAGTGTTTACCAGAATCTTACAAAAGCACATAACTAATCAACTATAAATTTCGCGATTAAAGAAGTTGATTTTTGTACACATAACTGAAATGAACACTATTGATTGCACCTAAGGTTATTCATGGAACGACCTTTTTAGGCCCGGTAAACTAGGCTCTCAGTTGATTGACAGGCAATGCCAATCGCAGTGCAGCGCCGTCAGTGTGTCGTGTAACGCGGGCGCATAACGCGGTGGCAAGTGGGAGCACAACATTAGACAGAGCAGACGTTGCTGTAGTCGTGTATAGAGTCAGAGACATTGGATAATCGCGAAAAATACATGAACCCACATAGATAAAAGAACTACTATTGAGGCAACAATATTAAGGTTCCTAAAACTGTAATTTTTTTTTTTGTGAGAGCAGTCAGTAACTAACGTTGCTGTTAATGTCATATACAGTTATACTTTTAATATCAATTTAATATCAAGTACTTGTCTAGCAATGTTACTTCCTTACTGTAGTGTTTACATTAAGGTGGTTTTTATGTTGCAGCAAAAATGTGTGCGGAATTGATATTAGGGCCTGTGATAACAATTTTCTTGTTTTTTCTTAGCTTTAGAACAACATGCCTATTGCAAATAAATTAAGTACAATTGTTTTGTAACAAAAAAAATTACTATTACTAGGGGCAGTGATATTTTCCGAAAAGATTTCCAGACAAGATACTATTCAAGTCACTGTGGGGTCGTCCAGCATTTTTGATTGGCTGAAGCATGTTCTGGTTTGTGTTAACTGTTTGCGCGCTAATCACGAAGGTAGAGGGACGGAGTTGCGGAGTCATGAGTGGCTCGGTCAAATGCGGAAACGAAACCAGCAGCAAATGGAAGTATGACAACAGCCGAGGCGCATATATAGTATTGAAGTCTAATGTGTGCTCCGATTTATTCGTGAAAAATCAGTGGTCCTAGTTATTACCTATGAAAAATAGGTTATGAAGCGGAAAAACTCGAACCCACGCCCTGTGCGCATGACGAACTTTACTTTATGAAGTCCCAGCATCCTACCAATTCCTCTATTTTACATTTGGTTCTGCGTTTCATATTGCTGATATTCTACCACTTAACGGTCAACTGCAGCAAACTTTCGTTACGTGGAAATAATTCATGCTCTGAAAATATATGCATATTTTGCATTTGTAAACAGCTTTGAAAAGTTATTAAGTTTAACTAAGTTACATTTAGTTCTGATTCTATGTTTTAAAATTTTAGTACAGCGGTTTCAATTTACGAGGTGATCGACTAGTATCCGCAATTATACAACGCAGCGAGACAACAGAATATTCCATCACATAGCAAGATAATGTCAAGTCAGCGTAAAATGGTCTAGGTTGGACATTACTTTAATGCCGTAGTAAAAAAAATATTCTGTTCTTCCTGTTGTATTTAGCGAAATACATTCCTTGGTTGTGGAAATATTTCTTAGAAGCTTTGGTAACACTTACACTTTAAAGGTATGTCTGCATAATAGTAACGAAAGACTTCGTAAACGGTTGACATTAATAACTTTGTCACAATATAGTAAGTTTAAGTACAGCTTAAAAATTGAAATAAGTGGTTCACAACTATTTTTTTTTTGTTGCAGCAACATTAAACTTTTTTTCTGTGAACATATTTTCCAAAACATTACAGCGTTTAGATCGTTTTATGATTCTATGAATCATTTATGACTCTGCCCATCACTTTGTAGATAAATCATAAATGCTCAGTCCTAGGCAGTGAGAATTTTCACTGACCCAGATAATGTAGGAAAATAACTTCACATAACGTTGACCAATAACGAAAGAACATTTTCAGACGAGGTGACGTTGATTAAACGTACTGTACCAATGTCGGAAAGTTTTCTCTCGACATTGGCCGCCATGCCTGCACGGAGATACTATCACACATAATATTTTCAATTAAGATTCTGCTACTCTAAAGCCGAACGTTTGTGATTGGTCTGCAAGAAACTAAGCCGACTTGAATAATTGATCATTCAGTTATAAAGTGTTTAACTACATAGAGTGTTATTAAAAATAATCTTGCTTAATAAAACTTGACTATTTTCCGGTACCTGTAACAATCTTCTCTGGATGCATGCGACTGACAGCGAGATATGTCCTGCGCGCGTGCAAGTATGTGCATGCCTCAAAGTGTTAATATATATATCTGTGTTCCGAACCGCATACAGGGAAAGGTTATGGGGTGTATTCGTAGTATCTTCACACTTTTTGTATTGAACCTTCGAAAAAACACCCTACGTATGACGTCGTTGGTTGTTTTCTAAACGTGCAGTGTCTCTTAAGTGTTTTACACTTCTGTTAAAGTGAATGAATCTTATTTTTGTTAAGTTAATCTTTTACTCGTATTTTGTCTATAAGTTATAATACTTAATTTCCATAATTGATATGAATAAAACAGTGATAAAATATGTGGGTCGTTAATGCATAGTGCGAAATAGTTCTCATGCACACCAATAAGGTGCGTTGTCACTTTAGAGTAATTCCCTAGACTCGGTTCAGCTGTGTCAGCATGAGGCGGAGGGATATCCTGAAAGTATAACTAGAGCAGGGCTTCAGGAAAGTTGTAAGTAAGAGTGAATGGACCGTGGCGTGCGCTTGGTTGACTCGCTCGCGGGCAGGTTAGCTTCGAACGAGAGCGGCGCGACTCAGGTCGGCGATGGAGCCAGGCGCGGTGACTCGGCAAGTGGGAGGGACGCGGTGAACCTGGATGGCGGCCAGCCGGGGCGGAAATCATCGAGACGCCCGAGGACGCCGCACGAATTCCTACCCCAGAAACTCAAATATAGACCCCCCTTCACCCCTCGGCGTGGCATCGACGCCGTCTCACGCCCGCCTGGTCTGGCGGGAAGGCGCGGAATAGGGCCGCGTTCCCTTACCTCCGCAATGCGCAAAATGCGTAAGTAGTTCCCTTACCTGTGCACAGGTGCATCTGCAGACATCATAGAGGTGGCGCAGCGGTTAAACCTTGGACTCGCATTCGGTTTAACTTGGGCTCGATTCCCGGTCCGGCCATCCTCATTCCGGTTGACCATGGTTTCCTGAAATCACTTCACGCGAATGCAGAAATAGTTCCTTAGTACAGGTAAGGTTACTTCTAGCACAGGTTGGGAAGATCAACGTTAAAAGTTTGGCAACCAAAAATTTTCGCCACTAGGTAAGCGCTAGTGTAGCATGTGTTCCAGATTATAATAGCAAGCATCATAAATAAAATATAAAATAATTACTTAAATAAGTGAAATAATTCGCTTTTATTTTTTACGTAGCTTAAAATTTTAATCATAGACTCTGTCTTTGGAACACTGCGCACCTAGTGGCGAAGAAGTTTTCTTTGCCAAACTCCCCCATAAGAAAACTCGTCTTGTTCCCAATTTGAGTAGAACTAACCTTACTACAGGTTACGGCCGCTTCCTTCCCCTCTCCTGCTTCTCTGAGCAGCTTGCTTCGTCTCTGATAACCTCGCTGTCGACGAGGGGTTAAGAACTACCACCTACCTGCCTATGTCATAAGTCATTCTACTTCCGGCCTGGAACACAAATCCTTTGTGCACTGACTCACGATGGCGTGGATTGTTGGTGCCAACGTGCCGCGAGTTATGTTAAGAGATCTTAAATATCCCAAGTCCTGCTAAGGTTGATTCTACTCAGGTGCTGAACAAAACGAGTTTTCTTATAGCAGAGTTTGGCATAGGGAAAATTTCCGTCGCTAAGTGCGCAGTGTCCAAAGAAGTCACATTTAATTAAAATCTGTAGCTACGTGAATAATAAAAAAAATAAACATTTTACTTCGTTACGAAGTTGTTTTATATTTCATTAATGACTATTGCAACTATTTTCTATTTCTAACGTAAAAAATTTAGAAAATCCGGTACACATGCGACACTAGCGCTTACCTACTGATAAAAAAAATTTAGTTTGCAAACTTTTTAACAATAGTCTTCCCAACGTGAGTAGAAATAACCAGAATGGTGCCATTGATTAGCGTTTCAGTATGGTTAAGTTACGTAACGTATGCAACGTAGAAGAAAATATTTACGTACGCAAACTAAGGTTAAGGTGAGCAAAGTTTGTTTACATGCTGTGCAGTTTCCATCTTTATTTTCGACCAATGGCGAAATAGTCACACGGTGGTTGTTCCGTTGTCTTGTGAACTAAATAATACATTTAATAACGGAATTACGACATGCGAGTTTTCTAGCAGCTGCATTAGCGCAGGTAACGGAACACGGCATAGGTAAGCATATAAGTGACGTGGCGTGGTGGATCTTTTGATGTGCTCTAATTGGCCGGGCGAGGCTCAGGGAACGAACCTCGTGTCTGGCTACTCAGGTCGCAACAGTCCCCACCGTACACTGTATAATATATAACGGTTCTTTGGAAACTGGTTGCAAAGAACCTTTCTATATCGCTGCAAAATAAATCGAAGCAAATTCAAGAAAAGTAAGGCACTCGCATACATCAAATGGTTTAATGCGTTTGTAGCCCAGAAGCGCGGGAGCTATAAGGATGACAATGCCACGCCCATCAAGTGCGCCGTCGCTGCTATGCGCAGGGTTTTGAACTAGCGTACAATGTTATCGTAGAGTGGCGATGCTTTTTTTTATCGGCGAATAGTCTGTAGCAATGTTCACTGTAAGGCCCTCAAATGCTTATGTATGTATCTGATCTGAGTATCATAAGAATGCTGCAGCCTCAGGCTTTAAATGGGGAATCTATGGTTGTGTTGTTGAGATATTTGGGCTCCTCTTAACAACGAGGTCTTGAGAGCCGATGAGGGGGAAATTAGGTGAGAATGAAGCAGCGCTGGAACGCAAGGGCGGGGGAAACGAGAGATCCCCGATAAAACCCGCCGACCAGCGGTATCATACGGCAAAATTCCCACGTGCGAAAATCCGGGAGTGACCCGGCCGCGGATTAAACACGGTTCGCCTTGGTGGGAGGCGTGCAGTCTAGCCTCTCAGCCACCACAGCCTCTAGGGGGGATTAAATGTTAAAAAGTTTCTTCATCAAAGCCTTTTAAAGATAACCGTTTCTCTAGGCTATTCGCGGTAAAGTGAGCACTTTTGAAAGTCCTGTCATTTGGAATAATAACCAATAAATACGTTTTATTTTAGCCCTTGACGTTAACTTCCGAGTGCGGTGAAATATACAAACTGTGTTTATAACTTACGTGGCAATATTAATTTTAAAATATGATTAAAGGATACAAAAATGGCAAAAATAACTAGGGCGTCAAAAGTGCTCACTTTACTGTGAACAGTCTATAACAGAACGTATTCTACACGACATTTCTTAAGGAATACTAGCACGTTAAGTAATTTTTTTAATATTGCGTTATTATTTTTTTTCTAAAATTAAACTTTAAATTAAAATTTTTTAAAAATGTGAATTAACACATTTTTCTGGAAAATGTATTAACGTTGCAGTATTCTCTGTAAATTTTGCTTTGACAATTTTTTTTTGTTTTAAACAATTACCTTCAAAACTAATGCATTGTGAAGAAATTTCTTTAACATAAACTTCCCATTTAAACTCAGTGGCTGCATGTTTCATAGCCAGAGCCTTTAAGATATAGTGCTTTGAAAAAATCATTTTTTTAACAATGTTATAGTGCTATGAAACTGAGATTTTTATGTGTGCGTGACATGTTGAAAGCACTCAACAGGCCTTGTCTGAAGTGTGTGTTCGTTTCGTTGATCTGCACGTTAGACGCACGTTTAATAGCTTCGTGGGAAAACGTGTATTACAAACACTCATGCGCCAGGTAGACGGGCCCCTTAACGTCTCTTCGACAATGACGTCATGAGAGATGGAGGCAGATGCTCAGGAAAGCAGGAATGGTGAAGGAGTAGGCCATTGCTGTGCAGTGTGGAACCATCCTAACATTCGCATGGAGTTATTTCGGGAAACCCTGGAAAACCGAAATCGGGATGGCCGGGCCGGGAATCGAACCAGTGACCTCCCTAATGCGAGTCGATTGTGTTATTCTCTATTCGCGGTTTCTTCACATTATTTTTAAATTAAACGTTTGAAAAATCACACCGTGTGTGACGTGCTGGGTTCTTTTCTGAAGATGTCGTGTACCACAAACGTTTTATACTTGTGTTAGTATACAGTGAAAATACCTTATTGTATATTTAATTGAAATTTCACCAAGATTTGATGTAGAAAATTGTAATATTTCATTTATAATTCATATGGAAAATCAGAGTGAAAATAAGTGTGTTAGCAATGTCTAGTAAGAAATAGTTAGGGACACCCGAATTCCGCGAAAATATCTCAAGACCAGTTGTACTTCATAAACCCTTAAGCTCAGATCCACTTTCGTGATTGGATGGTTCCCGTATAACGCGTCTTAGGTGTCTGCCAGCGAATCACAGATATACACTACCGGAGTTATGCAATTATGGTTGTCCAGTGAAGTAAGAAAATGCCTTCTCACAAAGACACGCCGCCAATAAGCACAACAATACTACTTACACGCCCGCCGCGTATTTGAAATGGAGCATACGAGGAAATATTTTCGCGAAATATAGGTTGTCCCTAGAAAGAGTTCTTATGAAAAATGTTATTACACTCTGTGCGCGCTAATGCGGTACGTTGCCCCTTTAATGTGATTTCGTATAATTAGTTAAGCTTTGTTTGCATGAGGTGCTGAATGTCCTAGAAGTAGAACTTTAGCCGGGCTTCAGAAAATTTGGCAGTAACCGCGAGTGAACTATACCACTGCATTAACTCTCTCGGTTGTAAACATGGGGACACACAACACATAAAGTGTTTTATACAACAATGTGTTGTAAACACACCGTATTTTGCAAATAGTGTTCCAATGATCATTTTTGGCTCCTGGTTTCCCAACAATTGTTTACAGAAGTATTTTTTTCTTCTGATTCGTAATAAAGTTAAATTTAGGTTCGTTAATGTTAAATTTGCGTTTAGGTGGCCACATCATATACATTTGGATATTTTTAAACCACTTCGTATTCCAACAGAATTACTTGATGTTTAAATGAAAAATGAATAATCGTTTTGCCATGCGAGACTACTAAAAATAATTCTTGTCATTTGTGTGGTTTTACTATATTAGTATTTTCTCACATGAAACAAAATCGATAAATTATTATTACAATTGTGACTAGAGTAACGTAATGAAAACAAGATGTTTTTAACCAGCTGATTTTGTAATGTAGAGATACAAGGTATACCAGTAATCTGGAAAATGACTTGTGTATTTGCATATTTATTAATTGTACTACAAACACTTGCTCTGCTAGATTTAAACTTTTACATGATGACTTCATTTATTACATGTTACGCTTAATTTAGTTACAACTTTTGATAATAGATTTTCCTTCGATCAAACTTTTTATAAATAGTCAAGTCGATTATAATTAAAACACTAGAACTTAAACTTAAAATCTAGTTTTGTACAAATTTAAGGAAGTTATCATAACACAAAGTTCGGTTTCAGCTAAAGTGTTGATTTATATCACAGGAGTGGAATATGTTTCAATTTCTTTGGAATCCGACACTTAATTCACTTGAAACAAGGGGTTCAATTTAGACTATTCTGACTTTAAAAGGGACCGCGTTGGAGTTGTAATAATTTTAATCACTTCCCACCTAGGCGAACCGGGTTCGATTCCCGGCGGGATCACTCCCGAATAATCACATGTGAGAATTGTGCCGGACGGTGCCACTGTTTGGCGGGTTTTCTCGGGATCTCCCATTTCCCCCATCCTTGCATTCTGGCGCTGCTCCAGACTCACATCCCTTTACCCTGTACCGGAGTTACGCTACATCACGGCAATCTGGCTAGGGTCATGGCTACTTACGTTGGTGAAGACGTTTGCCCGTTGAGGAAGTGTTCGACTCCGCGACGCGTGTGTCTGGGGGCTTCGGCAACGGCCGGAGTTACACTGGGCGCGCGCGGCGTTTCTTGCACCTAGCGGTGGCCTGGGCTACTGGGGGGTAGCTTTGTGACGTCAGCGCTACTTTTGGATTTAATTGGACGACGATATACTTCCGTTTCTAGGGTGTTCTCCACAGTTTTGGGGAGGACGACGGGTACTAAATGTGGACTATAAATGCAAACGAAGCAACGGCGGGCACTCGCGTTTGCGAGGGGAGGGAGTCACGCTAAGGAGTTGGTCCCACTGCGAGACATGTACAATTTATTGGTAATTTATTGGTGAATTAGTGCCAGTTAAGTACTTTGTATATTGGTATTACTTTAAAGCACATTTTTTTAATGAAACGCTGTATATATTAATATTAGTTTTTAAATGTGTTAAAGTATTGGAGAATCATAAATTTATAAATTATGCGTAGTAATATTTTACACTCTGTTTGAAAGTTATTATTTTGTACCGTGGTATGCAATTTATATTTTCCATCTGTTGGGGTGGAGGAAGTAAAAAAATAAATATACGAGAGGTTGCCGGGAATTGAAAAAAGGAAACAGCTTTTTTTTCACTTTCTGCAGTCACCCTCTGAAAAGTAATCTGCTTTGTTGTTGATTATTCTTCCATATTTTCTTATTTGCCACCAATTAATTTTTGCATCATGAGTGACATGGTTGTGGAGTTGGGGGAAAGTTTAACACATGTGACAGAATGGTCTGATGCTCAATAGAACACTCGGTTGACACTCTCATCAGATTTCAAGACTTCAATATTAAGAGCTGCCCAAATCTCTCCAACTATACTCTCTCCACTGACTTTAAATGTTATCCTAAAAGTTAAAATTTAAATACGGGCGACTCGCATAACAAATTTCTAAGAATCATTCATTAATTTATAATAACAAGAAATGTATTTCCAATTGTCTCTTTACTTTTTAATTTTGTTAAATTTTGAGATTTGTGCGAAAAGAGATAGAAATTAAATATTAGTTTGGTTTTCTTATTTATTTTCAAAAGTAATTCCCTTCTAATGTCATACTTAATTCACACTTCTCTTTCGTATCACAGCGTTAAATTATGATATGAGCTAAAAATATAATATTATACTCTTCAACGCCTGTACACTTGTAAAGTATGTTAAATGAATGGTTTTCTGTTGCATTTTCTTTGGTACTGGACACGAAGCTAATTGCCGCATCATATTCTTTTATTGTGTAGTTAGATTTTTTAAGTTAAGTGGAGATATTTAAATATTTTTTCTGTGGATTTTGAGGGTGCGTTTGGGCACCGCTTAGGAGTTGAGGTATTTAGCGTCTATGAGGGTGAAGCTAGATGGATATGGAGCAGTGACTGGTTGATATGACGGGGGGAAAGGGAGTACCCCGAGAAAACGCACGTCACCGTAACGAGTTCTTTCTTCGCACGCATGTTGCATGCGCAAATATCTAAGAAACAATTATACAATATTTTAAACTGTTTTTCGTGTTGTCCGTATGAGGTATGCAATATTTTGAAATACTCTTTGAAGCAGTGAGAAGCATGTACGTTTATACTCTAATCTTGTGTACACAGAATTATACTTTTAGTCCTATATTCAGACTATCTTTCCGAGAGAAACGAATGTGCAATTTTGCCAGCGGACGCACTCCCAAAACGTGGTTTCAGAGAACATACAAATTTCCGTTAAAAATAATGTAGTAATAAAACCTTTATTAACTGTTTTCAAATAATAAACTTTCCGCGTGCATCACAATAGAAGCATCCTACAATTGTTCTGGCCATAAAAAAAAACCCTCAATCGTATAGCACAGAAATCCGGATTTNTTAAAAATAATGTAGTAATAAAACCTTTATTAACTGTTTTCAAATAATAAACTTTCCGCGTGCATCACAATAGAAGCTTCCTACAATTGTTCTGGCCATAAAAAAAACCCTCAATCGTATAGCACAGAAATCCGGATTACCATGAAACTATTTTCACATTATTTTTTAACGTGGAGATTGTCTGTTTTCGACTATATACACGTTTTTACAATAANACCATGAAACTATTTTCACATTATTTTTTAACGTGGAGATTGTCTGTTTTCGACTATATACACGTTTTTACAATAATGACAATGCGGGTGGGGGGGATTAATTAATTCGGTTATGTAATGCATTTCCGTACTATTATTTACTGAAGAATCAAGTTTAATTTATTTTTATCTTAGGAATTCTTAAAGCCATTAGCAGTCGTTAATGACACGCGTCCGGGTGGACACATACGCTCTCCTGAACTTCTTTCCACTTTTTTCGTCCTGAACTGACGTGACCTCCAACCGACCAGGGCTAATATTGTCCTGCCACAGTCCTCTGTATACTCGAACAGAGGTCACTTGTCGAATGATTGCTGCCACCGTCAGAACACATTCTCCTGTCTTACCTGGGCACACCGAGTCCTGATATTCGAGCGCTGAATGTTTCCTACCGTTGGTCCAGAGTCTACAATGAGCAGTGATTCAATATCGCAAAGACAAGTTAAACGTACTTTTTTTACGTTTAGATTAGTAACAATTTTTAAAGTGAAATGATAAGACATCTAGCAAAGGAGACCTTACTGCCTAGCTTTTTAAATTCTTTAGTTTGATAAGCTTGTAGCATTAAGTGGAAAAACGAGTCCTGCAGAAAATATTTGCTGCAGAAAAAACGTGAAATAAATAGCTAGGCATGATGAACTGAAAAACAATATAAATTGATATCGCTACTTTTCCAGGCGAGTAGATGTAAAATTCTGATTCTAGTGCAGTGGCATTGACGTTTTGTTACGTTTATGATAACCAAGCGTGAACATGACGTAAATATAACATGGACGAAACGTAAACGTAAATGTCATGAAAGGTCAAGGTTACTGTGCTAGAACCTGTTTTTGATACCCACAGCGCGTGTGAACAATGCCGACTCGTGTACAAAGCGGCTCACACTGAAAAAATAAATAAAGGTGGAACACTTTCATTTACAACTTTATAGGGCGGCAATCAAGATAAAGATAAATTTATATCTCTCACGTCCGACGTTACCTGCATTCGCGCCCTGGCCTTTCTAAGCCTAGCCCACATTCCGAAGGCCTTGAACTCGCGCACTAAAAGTACTAAACTACTTTAGATTGCGTTTGAGGGCCTCTTCGCTGCTACTGCGCACACAAATGCAGATCTAAGACATCGTTTCGGGCATCGCTAACTAACTTTACGTTGGCGCAGCATCGTTACAAAAAATATGAGCTGATGTCTCCAAGTCCTACGTCATGCTGTGTGACAAGAAACGAGCTGAAAACCATCTCCAAATCAAATCTTTTTTAAGCTGAGCTTTGTCAAAAATTTTTAATAAGTTCCGAACAGTCAACACAATAAACAATATACTTATTCCAAAGCGAAATATCAGCTTCACCACCTTTGAAAAATTTACATTATTCACAAATTTCAGTAAGGTTTATAATTACAGAATTATATGAGTCTATGAAAATACACAAATATCATTTGTTTAAATACCTTGCACAGTAAAAATATCTGCCATTAATAAAAAAANTGAGTCTATGAAAATACACAAATATCATTTGTTTAAATACCTTGCACAGTAAAAATATCTGCCATTAATAAAAAAAATCAACTTAACTGACAAACATACTTCAAAATAATTATTTTTAAACATAATACTCTGGATTAACTCTTATNAAAAAAAATCAACTTAACTGACAAACATACTTCAAAATAATTATTTTTAAACATAATACTCTGGATTAACTCTTATTAAAATGAAATTTTACAACAATTTACAAAAATTCTAAAAATGTTTATAGCAAGGTTTAAAACATAAATTACACAAATAACCACCTAAGTCAATCTATAATAATGCTCTAGCATTTATTGATGCTTAGTAGTATAAACATCCTAATGAAACAAGTTCAACTGGAAGCTAAAACGTAAAGTTGTAAAACTTGTAATATTTGTGTACGCTGTCCAGTATTTTAAATGTGCGTTGCATTGAAATGCAATCGCACTGCCTGAGTAGACACTTTGGCTGAGAACAATGGCGAGTAGCACACGCCCGCAAACTCCCTGGCTTCGACTCTCGGTCGGGCTTAATATTTAAGTTCTATTAACCGAAACACTTTAATTGTATGTAGAGCCAAACAAGTGAATACTTTTATCAACCAAATCTTTGTTTAAAACAATAAGATTTTGGTTTCATCAATATAATGTTTCATTGTCCCTATACAAAAAAAAATTTTGGTTGCGCCAGAAAATTTTTGTTTGATTCGACAAAATCTTTTTCTTATCGCATTTACAGATACTGTATTTTTCGGTACACTCGGTGTACTCTGCACGTACAAGTTAAAAAAAAATACTTGGAGAACGTAAACTGAACATTGGATCACAGTCGCACATACGCGTTTCTCATCTCGCCTGTAAGACGGGATGTTTTCGCCAAAGAATTTCTCCAACTTTGAGAAGTGTTCTGCAAAGGTGTTCATTACTTTTTTTTTTTGGGAAAACATAACAGGCACGGCTTGGTTCGCATACTTTATATATGATTTCATTTCTTTCAAAATAAAATAAATAATATTCTTTATTTATTCATAATGATATTTCAAAAATTTAATTGTACACTTTGGAACACACCAATAAATTAATATTTTTTAAAAATATTATGCAAATTAGGCATAACAACTAAAGTATGAGCACAGTAAAGTTTTAATTATAATAACAGTTAATAAAATGCGAAAAATCCTCGTGTTGAAATATTTTTATTTTTTTTTTCAATGAAAACTATTTCATTCTGTAATTGGGTTAATTAACATTCTTAATGTATACTGAAAACTGTGTAATTGTGATCTTGACCTGCGACTGTGCATAAATTATAGAGTAATAAATCAATAAATGCATAGATATATAAAATAATTAATTTAATTTCTTTAAAATGACCTGACATTCAATTTCTAAACATTAAACAATATGTAACACAACTACAAAATGTTTTTTTTTTTAATTTTCCATCGCACTTAATAATAGCGGTTTATAAATATTTACCCTTAAAATAACAGCCCACCACGGTAAAATAATTTCGCCCACTTTGAGCAAAGACATGACGAAATGGCTTTTCACACTTTCTTCGCTGAAGAATTATTAAGTAATCATTTCCAAAGAAAGGCAATTCATATGTAATATATGTAACTTTGAAAATTGGAATATACAAAAATAGAATTCAATTTCTATTTAAATTTCATTGATTATAGTCCTGAAATACTTAAACTAATTTTATGACTGTCCAATTGATCTGAAAAAAATTATATATAAAAAAATTCAGCACAGTTTGGAAATGGCAGAAAAAATTNTTATGACTGTCCAATTGATCTGAAAAAAATTATATATAAAAAAATTCAGCACAGTTTGGAAATGGCAGAAAAAATTGGTAAAATTGTGTAATAGAGCTACTAATGACATTTCACCAAAATGATCTTTTGTACAAACGTGATATGAATTGCTGTGTAAAACAATTCTGCGTTTTTTTAAAACCAGTGTAAGTAAAAGCATCGCACAATGTTTTATAAAAAATAAATTATTTAGTTAATAAAATAATNTTTTTTTAAAACCAGTGTAAGTAAAAGCATCGCACAATGTTTTATAAAAAATAAATTATTTAGTTAATAAAATAATGCATACATTCTGTCCTTGTAATTAGTATGTTGAAATTGTAATTTTACTTACGGAGTATAGTAATACCGTTCTGCTAACTTCCTTCTAATTTATAATCTTGTTTAGAATTTTTTTGTATCCTGCGTCTGTAAATATACCAGAACGAAGTGAGCAAACGAAATTTCTATTTTCTGGGAACACCGTCGCTTTCTTCACAGACACATATATGCTCGACAAAATTAAAAACGATTATTTATCCTTCCATCAGAGTTAGCGTTCTAGGAAGTCGGAAGGCGACGGGAAACCTGCGACAGTCACGGCTCTATCCAGGGCCCGGCGGTCTCTCCACGGTCGTGGAGCTCCTAAAATAACAGTCNTGCGACAGTCACGGCTCTATCCAGGGCCCGGCGGTCTCTCCACGGTCGTGGAGCTCCTAAAATAACAGTCGCGTGGAACTGTACCGCGGCCCTGGAGGTATTTTGAGATATCCAGGGCGGGACAACGCTCGCTCCAGCATCTGCCGATCTGGATGCGAGAGAATCGTTTGCTGACTGCCGCCAGGGGGGAGCCGATGAACCTTCAGCCACAGGACAGGTAAGTATACTCCATTCCAAGTATCTTCACACTTGTGTAGTCAAATCTGTGAATAATCACGCCAGAGACCCTGACATTACGCTCTGTAATACGGCACCACGCTTGATTCTACGCTCCTCTACAGACTCGAGCAGAAGTCACTTGTACGTTGGCTGCTGCCACAGGCAAAACAAAGCAAAGCTACCAGAGTGCTGCGCATTTACTGGTGGTTCTGAGTCCTGCAGGGCGTGGCAGATGAGCGGAGGTCCAATAACACACGTCCATATAACATATACATTGTAATGTTTACCTTGCTACTGAATTATGATGCGAAATGATCTGGTCTCTATTTGTAACGTATTTGGTTATTTCCTGAAACTATCTTATTTTCCGTTAAATATATATAAATAATCTAAAAATTATAAAACTTAATATATAATGAATATAAACAAAGAAAAAGAGAAAAGGTAGGCGTGTTTGTAATGCCTAGTAATAAATAGTTCTTATGCAAAATTTTATTAAACTGAATGCCGACAAAAGCGTGTAATTACACTAAGGTGTAATTTTATACATTTAATTAAGCTTAGTTTGCATGAGCCGGAGGAATAGCCTGAAAGCAGAACTTTAGCTAGGCTTCAGAAAAGTTGGAAGTAACAATGAATGGAACATACACAGAAATGCAACGGCGTGGCGAATTTATCTGTATAGTTTCACGACAGTGGCAATGCAANCAATGAATGGAACATACACAGAAATGCAACGGCGTGGCGAATTTATCTGTATAGTTTCACGACAGTGGCAATGCAAAATTTCTGTGAGTATTTTAAATGAACTATACCCAATGCCGAAAATAAATCTTAAACAAACAAAAAAAGATACCAAAAAACAAAACAATTCCCGAAAATGAACAACCACAGGATAGCAGCTATAGAAGAATAAACTAGACTAGAAAAATNCAATGAATGGAACATACACAGAAATGCAACGGCGTGGCGAATTTATCTGTATAGTTTCACGACAGTGGCAATGCAACATTTCTGTGAGTATTTTAAATGAACTATACCCAATGCCGAAAATAAATCTTAAACAAACAAAAAAAGATACCAAAAAAAACAAAACAATTCCCGAAAATGAACAACCACAGGATAGCAGCTATAGAAGAATAAACTAGACTAGAAAAATGTTGGACAACCACCAGAATTATCTCGGGAGAAGGGTTTAAGTGGAATGGATAGGTTTGGGCGGGTTTTACAAACAAGGCATTGGGAGCTGATGAGGGTGAAGTGAGGTGGTTATGGAACAACGCCGGAATGCACGGGTGAGGGAAATGGGATATCNAGCGGGAGATCTTAGAGAAAACTTGCCAACCAGCGGCATCGTCGGGCACGATTCCATGCCAACATTTAAGGAAACAATCTCAATTAACTGCAGATAAACGACAAAGAGATAAACTGAGAGGAACAAAAAAAAAANATTAACTGCAGATAAACGACAAAGAGATAAACTGAGAGGAACAAAAAAAAAACAATGTCAGGAGACAAAGTACAACAATAAAAACGAAAACACGACTAATATAATAGTCACAACGAACGCAAATGGGGAAAATTTCATGGTAAATATAAATTTATTGTCACGTTTGTNACGACTAATATAATAGTCACAACGAACGCAAATGGGGAAAATTTCATGGTAAATATAAATTTATTGTCACGTTTGTTGCCTTTGGTTCGTGGGTTACCAGTCCCTGATTGGCAAACGATGTTCCGATATGTTGTTGGCCAGTGATGCCATTTTTCTGGTGTATACGGCTGAACCGTAACACCGGGCATGCTGACAAGAGTGNATATGTTGTTGGCCAGTGATGCCATTTTTCTGGTGTATACGGCTGAACCGTAACACCGGGCATGCTGACAAGAGTGTAGAACGAGTTTGATTATAGCGTAGATGTCGTTCGGGCCGCTGGTGGTGGTCACATTGAACATTTATGAATGTATGGTAAACAAATTTCACAGTTCCACGGTTCATGTGATTGGTCAATCAAAGTCGTAGGTGGTTAGGATTTTATATTATAGACCTTCAAAGTTGNCAGTTCCACGGTTCATGTGATTGGTCAATCAAAGTCGTAGGTGGTTAGGATTTTATATTATAGACCTTCAAAGTTGCGGTATTTCTTTATACTCATCCTGCGTATGCGTCCATTCACTGGTCGCCTTCTGCAGCGTGTCCTCTGTCTGACGTCACGGCGGGAACAGTCCGCGCACCAGGTGCTATATCACGCTGTATAGTCGCAACATCGCGCANTCTCTGTCTGACGTCACGGCGGGAACAGTCCGCGCACCAGGTGCTATATCACGCTGTATAGTCGCAACATCGCGCAACCCGGATGTGCTTCTCAGTCTTGGTTGGTGCCATTTAACATGTGTTCGGCTATACGTACATTGAACCGTTTCGGTAGATATTAGAAAAGTTACACCCACAACCAATATTCGAATCTAGATAAGGTGCGTCTTTGCAACCTCACATAAAGTGAATTCTTATGAAGTTAGTATATTTTTTAATATATACTTTTCAAATACTGGACAACGTGCGCAAACAGATATTTCAAATTTTTCAGTTTAATCATAGTTTCCTGCTGAACTTGATTTATTATGGTGTTTATACCATTATTAAATATCAGTGGATGCACTAACAAACACTCTTACCATTCCGGTTTCGTAGGATGTTTTGAAACAAACATTTCTAAAATCACCCTAGGGGTAACATGTAGACTTTTTTTAAATAACTTTTCTACCACAAATATATAACATTGTGATTAACTTTGAATTAATATATTCTTGAATAAATGAATCTTTAACTAAGTATCTTCCATAACTTGTAAAATATATATTTAGTATTCAATACGAATTAAAAACAGTGAGAGCAACGATGTGTTGCTCATGGCTAGAAAGAAATAGTGTACAGTTAAAATATTTTTTAACCTAGTTTTTTTTTGTTTTCTATTTGTACATTAAACGTTGCCTATTGAATTATTTAAATTTTTAGAGATAGCACCGATGGAAACATATTTCATTGTTACAGTTAAAAATATCAGCGCCAATTACGGTGCGTTTACGCTAAGGAAGTTTTTTTTTCCGAGGAAGAAACTTGAATAGGCGGAGTGGAGCTTGTTGCTCTCTATCTCACTCGGGAAGTTTCGCAGCGCTAGTGGTAGCAGGAAAATTATCCATGTTTTCAATTATAATAAACTCCATTCTCATTAACGCACAAATATAAATGTTTTAATTTGTAATATACAACTGAAACGAGATTTTAATCTTTGAATACTTAAAATAATACACTGGAGAGCCAAAACAAAAACTGGTATAGGTGTGCGTATGCAAATAACAGAGGTATCGAACCAATCAGAGTAAAGCGATGCGGTCGGCAGTGCCTATATAAGACAGCAAGCGTCTGACAAAGTTGCTAGATCGGTTACTGCTGCTACAGTGGCAGGATATAAAGATTTAAGTGTGTTTGAACGTAGTGTTATAGTCGGCGCACGAAAGATGGGACATAGCATCTCCGAGGTAGCGACACAATTTGGATTTTCGCTTACGACCATTTCACGAATGTTGGAAATCCGGTAAAACATCAAATCTTCGACATCGCTGCGGCCGGAAAAAGATCGTGAACGAACGGCACAAATGACGACTGACGAGAATCATTAAACGTAACAGACGTGCAACCCTTTCTCAAATTGGCGCAGATTTAAATGTTGGGGCATCAAGAAGTGCCAGTGTGCGAACTATTCAACGGACCATCATTGACATGTGCTTTCGGAGCCGAAGAACCACTCGTGTACTGTTTTTGACTGCACGACACAAAGCTTTACGCCTCGCCTGGGCCCGCCAACACCGCCATTGGACTGTTGATGATTGGAAACACGTTGCCTGGTCTGACGTCTCGTTTCCAATTGTATCGGGCGGATGGACGTGTACGGTTATGGAGACATCCTCATGAATCCATGGACCCTACATGTCAACAGGGAACTGTTCAAGCTGGTGGAGGCTCTGTTATGGTATGGGGCGTGTGCAGTTGGCGTGAAATGGGACCCCTGATACGTCTAGATACGACTCTGACAGGTGACAGTTAAGTAAGCATCCTGTCCGATCACCTGCACTCATTTATGTTCATTGTGCATTCCAACGGACGTGGACAATTCCAGCAGGACAATGCGACACCNGTCGAATTAAGGCGTGCCCACGCCATCATAACAATTGCATTCCGTCGATGCTCCAACTTCACTACTATTCTCTCCGATCTGCGTGGAAGATTTCAAATGTTGGGCCTCGCGTAAGAAAATTGGCATTATGTCACACGACATTAAACTAAATGTAATTTGTCGCTGCTGTTCTTAACCATTTCTCAAAGTACACGTCCTGGATTCTGGAACAATCTGACACAGATTACGCTCGAGTCGCTGAATTCCAGGCTGTCTGATCAGACAGGAGAATATGTGAGAGTAAATAATAAATATGTGGAGTTGAAAACTGCACCTTACAGATACTTGTAATTGGAATAAAAATATAAATTTATGAATTAGTTAACATCAAAATACTGTCGAATAAGACGTGAACATCTAGCTCTTGCGGTTTCACGCAACACATAAAGATCCCGAGTTCAATTAAGCTGAGTTGAGAGTTTTTGGCGGCTCTTAACGACGAGATCTTGAGAACCGATCAGGGTAAAATGAGGTGAGAATGGAGCATCGCCAGATTGCAAGGACGGGGAGAACGGGAAATCCCAGAGAAAACCCGGCATTGTTCGGCACGATTACCACTTGCGAAAATCCGGGAGTGGCCCGGCCGGGGAGTGAACATGGTTGGTCTTGGAGGGAGGGGGGGGGCTAGTAGTCTAACCGCTCAGCCACCATATCCCTTTAAAGAGTCTGTGATTCGAGCGAAGGATATAGTGCTGTTTGAGTAATAAATTATTCACAAGCATTCCATTCCCTACTCAACATTGCCAAATAGTGCGAACAAAATCCCGTATAAATCAATTTTGTCACTGAGATATTCATATATATTTCATTCAGGATCCATGTGCAATATACTTTCAGCGCTAAAATGAGGGAAAGCTTTTATATTAATAATAGATAGAATTTTGTATGTGGGAATAAATTTTGTAGTTTCACATAAAGAGGATAAATGTGTATAAGTGAAATAGCGAACAGAGAGTCTAAATTCAATAAAATCACTGGAAAAAAAATAAGGAAGACATTCAGGAAACTGTTTACAATGAATATTAAATAATATTAAAGAAATTTTAATCGAGACAAAAGTTTCACTTAAGAAAATATACGGGACATCTGCCCTACTCTCATTTCGTTGACAAACAGTGGGTTATTGTAACAGAGAATGGGCCAAGGAGATAGATAGGGAGCTATTTCCTTCCACCTCTTCCCAGGCGTACTCTAAATAAATATTTTTTCCACTATAACAAATGGTTGGTGTAACGCGTTTCGGAAGATTGCATTATACTCGTGTTGGCACGGCATGCTTTATTTTAGTCTGTGCCGCCTACCAAGACAGGTAGCGGGCGCTTTCTCGATAAAAGGTATCCCACACTCGGGAAATTATTTTTTTAAAGCTTTCTGTACAGATCGCACAAATCTTGATCTTTATGAAAACACAATACGCAACGTAACTTCCGTTTCTAAAGGCCGTTCACGATGAAGTGAGAATTCTTGATATCAACCTCTGAGATATGTCACTTACCCTGCCTGCATATATTGTAACGTGCGCGCCGAGTAGCGTGCGTCCTGCAAAGTTGGTAACAACGGAGGGAAAGTAGTTCCATGTCTTAGCGTTGAAATAAAAGTGTTAGGTAATACATTGTGAAAACTGAAAGAATTGATCTTGCATTCTGTTGTTTTTTATGCAGCTAAGTGTAAACACTAGAAAAAATTTTAATTATTTACTTTTATAATAATTTCGCAGTTTCATTTTAACCGAAGCAGAAACAAAGTGATAAGACCCGTGGCAGTGTTAATATCTCATATAGCGGAAGAATACATATCGTGAAGGAAAGCAGATCTCAAGCAAGGTTTTCAAAAGTGCTCAGTTTACTGTGAATATCCTATAGTAACGCTGCTTCACGTTTTATTTCTTAGCGTAGAGTGTTTCTCGCGACAGATGCTTACTAACCGCATGCGGCAGTGACTTGCGTAGCTTAAGATCATAAAGAAAGAAAAGGCCAACCCTTAATTTATTTCGTACGGGCGTTCACGGCTGTTGATTTTAATTGGTTTCTGGGGAGAGCTTATCTAATTTAGATTTGCTGCCTGCACACGAATTTCAACGAAAGAATTCAGTTCAATTCGTGTGCAGACTTTCACGCTAGGATTTCGATCTTACAAGCTCCAATACAAAGGAGAATTATTTTTTGCTTCAACGTGGGCCACTTTTGTTCCTTTTCCCTTTGCTTATTATATTACAGGGGTTCTGAAATATCAAATGTTATCAGGCGTTCCGGTTATAATAATCAGTACAGTGATATTTCCTAACTGAAAACTTCTATTGATTTGAGTGCCTTACGACGAGGGCACATATAAAATAAACTATTTTCCGTAAATTCATTTGATTTTAATAAATGATTATTAAATAACTAATTTTGGGAAATTAATTTTTGTGTGTCACGTTACACTACGAAATGTTTCACATATTAGATTTCACACGGGTTTTTTTGTGGTGACAGAAAATTATTTGGTAGTTACTAATAAACACTTTGTACGTGATTACAAACACAGCGCACTTTAAGCAATCGTTACTAATAATTTTGTGACCATTAGGAAATGGTTTAATCATAGCAAAAAAAAAATTGATTGGAGAGGTAGAAATTCTACAATATTTTCCAGCGTTGTCAAGATAAGTTGACTGTTTGATATTCACAATTTCAAATTGGCGGTTAATGCACAATTTGAATTATTTGTCTTTTCTTCTTGCATGACGATAGTAACTTATATGTCAAGTACAGGAACAAACATACAACAATGAACCAAAAAGTAGAAGAATGCTTCATGTCTCAAACTCGTTGAATGAATTAACTCGGGCGAAACAAGCAATTAAATATTTTTTAATATTTATCATTGGTACGTCACTGCGTTATCCCAACAAATATTATAAATGCGAAAGTGTGTTTGTTTGTTTGTTTGATTGTCCTTCTTTCGCGTCGCAACGGAGTAACGGATCGACGTGTTTTTTTTTGCACAGAGATAGTTGGAGGGCCAGGAAGTGGAAGTGACAAAGGTTACTTTTTATCCCGAGAAAATATTTCATTCCCTCAGGGAAATTCTTATTGGAAAAAAAAAATACAAACGGAAGAAAAATGCAACGTAGCAACCGAGCGACAGATCGACGCAATTTGTTGCACAGAAATAGTTGGAGGGCTGAAAGTTTATATTGCCTACTTTCTATCGCGAGAAAATATTGTAAACAAATTTACAAACGATAATAGTGAATCAAGTCGGAAAAAAGTTTGCCGTCAGCGCGCTCTCTTGCAATACACTGTATAAACCGTTAAAGATGGAACAATATCATGTAGTAAAGAATTGTGAAAAATAAAAATACCTAAAAAAAACTCAGCGGTAACAGCGAAATACTAATAAATGTTTTTACCATTTAATTCACCAAGACACTGTGTTTTATATGTCTATAGCATAGAAAATTAAAATTAAGTAAAATTAAACTTTGACGCTATACCACCACTGTGGAAGACAGTGTGGCTTATAGTGTCGTTGTTAATGCCCCCAGGCACAGACTATAATGTGCTTGGAGGTNGACAGTGTGGCTTATAGTGTCGTTGTTAATGCCCCCAGGCACAGACTATAATGTGCTTGGAGGTTGAGGGTATTGTGAAGGCTTTTACTGTTTCATTTGTTAAGGACGAATATATTGTCTGGAGTTTACACAAGTACTACATACATCAGCCCTTCCGAGGTGTGGTACCTAATTTGACTACT
>NQII01005156.1:0-29090 GCA_002778355.1 Clitarchus hookeri | reverse complement strand
GGGGGGGGGGGTTGATGGGCCAGCGTCGCTGTCGCTCTAAAATTCCTAAACCGTCACACGACAACTTTATTTAAAAAAAAAACCTAAACAATAATTTTGCAGTCCACGCGAGCGGAACCGCTGGCACAGCTAGTATTATTATATATTAACAAATATGTTTCCAGTTTTTCTTGATGAAATAATGTTACTGGAAAGCAAAAGTGGAAGAAAGATCGACCAAGATTAAACTATTTTAATTATTTTTTAATTAAGTAATTTTATTATTTTTAAAAAAATATGCATTTTCCTGGACGTGATCAAAAGTGAAGCTCGACATAACAACACATTCAGAATGATCTGAAGGGTGACTTTGTTTGAAGGGTGACTTTGGGAGCACGCAGTGCCTCACCCTTAAGGGGTAGAGTGCTGGAAAAAAGTTTGTGCACACCTTTGAACGTTCCTCTTTCGATCACCCCAACCACCTCCTCTGACCTTCTACCACCCAGGGAGGTGATGCGGCGACCGGAGGGGTCTGTTTTTAAACATTTTCGCCTCTGGAAGCCGCCGTTTTCGATGAACTTCATCAGGATTTGAGGAAGGGCTGTCTCTTTGGACACTCCCTCGGTTCACAGTTAGTTAGGCCCTTTTGAATAAATGTAGGTAACATAATGGTGTACCTTAATATGTACCATAACTATGGTACAAAGTCACCTGGTCCATATTTCGCGCACCATAATTATGGTACAGTGGACCAAAACTTCTGTATTTTGTACGATAATATCGAAATTCTTAGCATAATGGTCTCTGCATCGCCCAACTTTACCTATATGCCTGAAATGAACATGATTGGGCCGTACAAGTATTAGATATACACCATACATATAGGTATTTAGTACGATAATTTCGGAATTCATTCCGCAATGGACTCTACACTTACCAAGCTTATAGCAGGCCTTATTTATGACCTGGGTTTCAGATTGCACGCATGCACATGCTTCACCGTTCTTGAGTAAAACGCGGGTTATGCAGTACACTTACCAAGCTTATCGCAGGCCGTATTTAGGACCTGGTTTTGAGGTTTTTACGCATGTACATGCTTCGCTGTTCTTGAGTAAGAACGTGGGTTATGCGGGCTACCTAGGAAAACATTCATATAATTACACTCTGTCAAAAAAAAAGGGTTGGTTTCAAATTGCACCCGTTTAACTGCCTCACCCAAGGATAGTGAACCCGCGGAATCCGCTGGCCGACCCCTGGTCATTTTCTTTACTGAAAAATAAAAGTCCCTCAAAACCATACACAATGCCCTTGAGAAATTTGCTTTAATATGCAGTGGAAATAGAGTCTCTTGTACGTGAACTGGACGTAACTCACGAGAAATCAGATTTAATTAGTAGTGTGCCTTCTTGAATATTAAAAGATCTAGAAAGTAGCATAAAACGAAAATTTGTTTAAATTGTATGAAATTACTTCGATGAAACAATATTTAAAATGTCGTAGTTGTTTCCGAGAAATTTATTTGAAGTTAAAAATAAATAAACAACAACGATTAATGAATCTTATGCTGCGCTTGTATCGGACTGCGAACTTGTTGATTTTGTCGGGTCGAAATTTTCCGGTAGGTGTACAAAACCTGCCATCAGCTATTTCACGTTGATAAGACCAAGCAATAAGGGCTATCTGTGCACACAAAGCAAGCAATTCCATCGCTTTTATTCGCCGTACACGCCCCCGCTGTTCAGTGTGGAAAGGCGTAGTGCTCCGTCAACACAGTCTCACATTCAACTACAGCTTTGTAGCATGATCGCAGAATAAACACATACTCTGGAATTAAATTGTGCGTTGGTCTCTTTGATGTATACAAACACATCCAATGGCTGCTTCTGAAAGAGAGCGTTATTTATGTTCGTGGATTGGTTTCACACGGACAAATACGCATCGTACCTTTGGTACGTCATATATATATATATATATATATATATATATATATATATATAAACATTGACATATAGACATATGTTTTTCAAATATTAACGTTTAATGGTTTAACAATACACGTAATGCATAAATGAAGAGAACATTTTATTTAAGTAGATAATTCCCGTAAACTAAGTTATTAAAAAAAAAAACCTTGGAAACTTTCTGCTAGTAGATGTATACTNTTAAGTAGATAATTCCCGTAAACTAAGTTATTAAAAAAAAAAACCTTGGAAACTTTCTGCTAGTAGATGTATACTTTTAAATGTGTAAACTGTCTGGCGTGCTTCCGTTTAAGTTGGCAAAGATTTAGTAAAAGTATTGCAGTGCTAAAAGTCAGCTTAGAAGTGTGACATCTATATTATATATTACATTAAGCGCAAGGATAACAAAATACGGTGAAAAATAGATCCTAAACAAGACTTTTAGTTAAAGGCGACCAGTCTACACTTTATTGCAACATTTTTTATGCATTAAGAGTTTATATGTTATGCCTGTACTTAAAGGTGTGGTAAAAGAAACGGCTAAAATACTACAGAAAACTTTTCGAAAAATATCCGTAAAGTTTTAAAATCAGAAAAACAACAAGGAACCCAATTGTACGAGGGAAACAGTTAATTAATTTATTCGTTCTTGCTGAGTAGGGTTATAAGTTGATTTGGTTAGTGGCTGGAGAGTTGATCTCAAGCACCGATTGGTGACTGACGTTCTCTCACACTACTGTCAAGTGAGACTTTTCCTGCTCATGTGGTTTTAACTAGGTATTCACGCGGCAGTTTTTCTTCCGTATATTGGGATATACTGTGACCTCTCTATCAGCATAAAAGAGTCCATCGTGCCGTTACGAAATTGTGCTAGGAAGTTAAAAAAACGTTCTGTTCTTCGCTCAAAAAATCGCTTCACTTGACAATACATATGGTGCAATTTCCCTTACACGAAAAAAAATACACTTCCATACTTTCTTAAGAATTGCGTGACAGTTTTGGAAGCTTAAATTGAATTTAACTAAACGATTAATAAAAATTAAACATCAGAAGCTTAAATGCATTTAAGTTATTCATTTCAGAATATGCTTATCATCAATTAATTTACAAATAAAAATTTAGCAAAGATTTTATGTCCAACTATAACCGTTTCCCTGCGTCATTAAACCAAAATTATCTTGCAACATATCGTCGCTTCTCTGTTGGAGTACACATTTTTTTCAATTCAGCAAATGGGCTTCTATTAGTTATGTGTTAAAATGGATATTAAAATCGGGTTTTGACATTTTATTGTACTGAAACAATGAAAATTAATTTGGTTTTATTTGAGGGAAATTGTTCAACAGTGGATATTTTGCACCGATAGAAGATATCTTATTATAAGTTTTGCTATCAAAAACTCATGAAAGAGTTCATGGTGTAACGAAATTTCAATTTACTAGTGTTATAATTTTTTTTATAATAGTCGTTCGGGATTTCTTCTTGTTGTCTAAGTATGTTTTGAAGGCAAGTTCATATTCTGTGCTATCCTCAGTGAGGATATTAATATAAGAAATTTCGGTGACCATTTTAATAATTGTGGGGTACAAACATGTTTATTTAAATGTTCGCGCTGCTTAGTCGTGTAAATAGGCAATGTCTTTCAATTTCCATGCTGACGTTTAAACTACCAAAATACTACATAGCACACATATGAAATTATATGACTTTGTATGGGCTCTGTTTTATGGGAGAGTTATGCGTTCGTGGCATAATATTGTCTATAATATAACATATATAATTTATATAGGCTGTTCCCGGTAAACTGAATACTTTTGAATGCTCTGTTTAAGATCTACTTGTATGCACATTACGTATTATTTTACCTTATGTTATATCAGCTTCACCACTTTATTCATGTGTCGGTCAAGTGAAACTGTGGAATTATTAGAAAAGCATATGTTTTACAAATTCGGTAATTCTTACACGTGTATGCATTAAAAACAAAAGAAAAACAAATTAAATAGTGTCGGTATTCACAAATGTCTACCTAACACTTATGATTGAACTAAAAGACACGGAACTACTTTCACTCCTTCGTTACCAACTTTACCGGACGCATGTCCGTCAGTGTAAATATATGCAGATAGTGGCAGCGAAATTTTTGAAAGGTTGATTTCCTACGTGCTCTTTTTCCCAGTTCAATACCACGCTCACAATAGATTCGCGCCTTCAGAGGCAAACACGTGTAAACAGATTGCGCGAAGTGGCCGTCGTATGCAACCTGAGCAACACGGCGCCTGACGTGTCTGCTGATGCCACAGGCGCCGGCGTTAACATGCACGCCATGCCACAGAAACATCTCTCTCTCTCTCTCTGCACGTCGCTGAGTGGATAAACTTGAACACGCCGGCTTGATCAAGGATAACAAGATTACCGGGTCCTTTGTCTTCCCANCAGTTCAATACCACGCTCACAATAGATTCGCGCCTTCAGAGGCAAACACGTGTAAACAGATTGCGCGAAGTGGCCGCCGTATGCAACCTGAGCAACACGGCGCCTGACGTGTCTGCTGATGCCACAGGCGCCGGCGTTAACATGCACGCCATGCCACAGAAACATCTCTCTCTCTCTCTGCTCGTCGCTGAGTGGATAAACTTGAACACGCCGGCTTGATCAAGGATAACAAGATTACCGGGTCCTTTGTCTTCCCANACGTCGCTGAGTGGATAAACTTGAACACGCCGGCTTGATCAAGGATAACAAGATTACCGGGTCCTTTGTCTTCCCACGGGCACGTTACCCTATGCTCGTTGCGTTTCTCGGCATGTGCCTCTGATGCGATATCGAATGTGGTTTTGTGCTGCATGAACACGTACAGCAAGGAAAGCAACAGAGCATACTTCGTTACTAATATGGGTTCGGGACTACTTAAGCGCCGATTCTATACTAAACGATGCATACATTCTAACCCTGACTGGTCGGAGTATTCAACAACGATGTTGGCGACGAATTGGGTATAGTAGTTCAATACAGTGACATTTATTTTAAATACGGTAAACGTTCTTGAGAATAGAAATTTTTCATGTGTGAATTAATTGACACGACTTTTCATGAAACAACAATTCCCTCTATCAGAATAGATGAATGACCAGGTATGTCGTCCTAAGGTTATTGTAATAAGACTTATCCTGTTGAAACAATCGGGAAACAAAATCGCAGTAGACAGAAGTTCCTCTTGTACTGATATGAGATGTTTGTAAAACTGGAACATGTTTGGACTTTTTTTTATCATGCTCGCTCGCTGTCTTGCACAATACACTGCGTTTGTTAAGATGGCGGTATCATTGTGTTTGTAAATAAATATTTAGAACCCACTGTTAAGAACAAAAATTACGATTCCAACGTTATTACACACAGAACTACATAACAGAGTTCATGAAACCAGATAGGACTGTTTTGATTTTGTATTTTGTAATGTGAAACTGGGAAAGAATAAATAATAATTTTACCTTTGATATGGTGACAGATGCAACGAAAACAACATGGGCAATATATTGTTGTCTTTAAAATATCTATTGAGTTATGCCCTGTACTCTGACAGTCCTCATTCGGAAATATTTGATCTGAAAGAAAGCAAGCTACGGTGAAACAAGAACAAATCCAAGCTGGTTAGGATGTGTTTTGATAATGAATCTTTACGTGATCTGCTACACTAAGGGTCTCTATTACCGCGTCTAATTAAAATTTCGATAAAATGTATTCTCCTGGCAGTAACGAAATGCGACTAGCGGCTCCGAAGTAGTGGCTGCTCGGCAACTTATCCCACGAATAAACTATTCCTTGTTCTTTCCAGGGACGTATCTATAAATATGCTTCGGGGGATGCCCAAAGTCATGTTGATGAGGCCAATTAGAAACTTACGTTATTTCGTACGTTAAGTAACAGTAATTTATATGATGTACGTGTGTTGTTAACGTAACCGACTTTTGGTAATACAAGACACAACAAAAAAAACTAGATTACGTTAAAAACAGAAATATATCCCATTTCAATTGTATTATTACATCTAGTGCGTGGATAACATATGTTTTAGATTAACGCTATTTATTAAATTTATAAAACCAGATAATTGTGAGAGCAGATGGAAGCTCACACCAAAAAACATACTGATATTTCGGGGTGGCCCCGGGCCTTCCGGCCTCGCCCCAGTGGCTGTGACCTTCCGCTTGCTGGAACTGACAAACGGGAATCCACATGGCGGCAAGGAGATGGCAGATCGTTTCAGCGATATTGACAATTACTTTTTTGATAACTTGCTTCATAGAGCAACAGCAGCAAAAAATACCAGGCAGCCTTCTCAATTGTAATTTAGACAACGAGCATTTTAGGCCACTTTCAGTTGTCATTTATGAAACTTATACGTTTATCGCTGAGAACATTTCAATTAAAATATCTTTTGTTAGGAGCACACTGTCATAAAAACAATGCCAACACACCACATCAGGCGAAAAGCTTTATTCACTACACCAACATCATAAAATTAAGTTTTACTATGCAAATTACGGTTAACCAGAAATCTATTGCCAATATATGAACAAATAAGCCGTTGTAATCTGTGCTATCGAATAAACGACTTATAGTTATTCGATTCCAACAGAGATGTAATGTACAAAAGCTAACTCTGCACGATGTACAACGTATAAAAACGATATTTATCATCAAGTTTTATTCGGTGGTGCTTACACAGGACCTCAGGTGGTTTCACATAATACTGTAAACTGAGAGAAAATTTTTTTTCTGTATAAATCAAATTTCTGTATCCATGATATAACCATGCTGTTAATATATGATCAGCGATAAAATAGGTTTTTGGTACCATAAAACGTTTGTTAATGTAGATAGTAATTGCCTAAGAAATGCAGAAATGTATGTTGTGGTCCTTTCATTGATTGTTTATGCGAGTATGAATATTGTTACNGTAATTGCCTAAGAAATGCAGAAATGTATGTTGTGGTCCTTTCATTGATTGTTTATGCGAGTATGAATATTGTTACAACCGCAGTGCATTTTGTTATTCATACAGAACTGGTAGTTCCTTCAACAGTACTACATCATAAATTGCCATAGTGTTCCCTTAGTAAACAGAACTGTAATAAACTTGCAGAATATTCTGTTGCTGCTACCACGAAGCCTGGTTACAGGAGTGTTCTGTTCCCACTTCTGTGCTGATTTTTTTTAGTGTAACAACTCAAAGGAGTGGGGTGATTCTGGGGGATATTGAGAGCAAATGAGGGTGAAACGAGGTGAGTATGGAACAGCGCCGGAATGGAAAGGCGGGGGAAACGGGAGATCCCCGAGAAAACTCGCCAACCAGCGGCATCATCCGGCAGGATTCCCACAGGCGAAAATCCAGGAGCGACCTAGGCGAACGCGGTTCGCCCAGGTGAGAGGCAAGAAGTCTAACCACTATACCACCGCGGTCCCAACAACTCAAAGGAAAACGTGTTCTGTAATTTCACATTTGAGTTTTGATTTCAGGGTCATTCTAGTCAGCAACCATGTAAAAGGGCACCTCCANGTAGTCTAACCACTATACCACCGCGGTCCCAACAACTCAAAGGAAAACGTGTTCTGTATTTTTACATTTGAGTTTTGATTTCAGGGTCATTCTAGTCAGCAACCGTGTAAAAGTGCACCTCCAAACGTCTCGGGTTTTCCTGTCGTTCTCCGTTGAATGGAGTGTGCAGTCGTAAAGACACGGCGTGTTTAATAACGAAGCTGGGGCGTAGTCCATGTGCGCATTACGTAATTACGAGAAGATAGGAAGCGCTGTAAGGGGGAAGAACGTAATTAGCAAAGTCTGCTACGGACACTCTCCCTGAGTTTATANGTAATTGCCTAAGAAATGCAGAAATGTATGTTGTGGTCCTTTCATTGATTGTTTATGCGAGTATGAATATTGTTACTACCGCAGTGCATTTTGTTATTCATACAGAACTGGTAGTTCCTTCAACAGTACTACATCATAAATTGTCATAGTGTTCCCTTAGTAAACAGAACTGTAATAAACTTGCAGAATATTCTGTTGCTGCTACCACGAAGCCTGGTGACAGGAGTGTTCTGTTCCCACTTCTGTGCTGATTTTTTTTAGTGTAACAACTCAAAGGAGTGGGGTGATTCTGGGGGATATTGAGAGCAAATGAGGGTGAAACGAGGTGAGTATGGAACAGCGCCGGAATGGAAAGGCGGGGGAAACGGGAGATCCCCGAGAAAACTCGCCGACCAGCGGCATCATCCGGCAGGATTCCCACAGGCGAAAATCCAGGAGCGACCTAGGCGAACGCGGTTCGCCCAGGTGAGAGGCAAGAAGTCTAACCACTATACCACCGCGGTCCCAACAACTCAAAGGAAAACGTGTTCTGTAATTTCACATTTGAGTTTTGATTTCAGGGTCATTCTAGTCAGCAACCATGTAAAAGGGCACCTCCAAACGTCTCGGGTTTTCCTGTCGTTCTCCGTTGAATGGAGCGTGCAGTCGTAAAGACACGGCGTGTTTAATAACGAAGCTGGGGCGTAGTCCATGTGCGCACTACGTAATTACTAGAAGATAGGAAGCGCTGTAAGGGGGAAGAACGTAATTAGCAAAGTCTGCTACGGACACTCTCCCTGAGTTTATAAGTGCACAACAGGAAGATTACGAAAAAAGATGGAACGTGCAGTTTTATTTGCACTTAAGTCACATATTAGTTGTGCTTAAAGAAGCGAAATGGAGTGGCCGCCCGTTTGATGTGCGTATAGCCGATCCATTATTGGTTATAAACCATTCATGGTAACTTCCAACTTTTCTGAAGCCCAGCTACTGTTCTTTCTCCAGGATATCCCTCCGCCTTATGCAAACAAATCTTAACCATGTCACAAGGCTATAACTTTCACATGAATGAAGACAGGGCCTGGCGGCGCATTGTAAAATACACATCGGAATGCATAGTTTCCCTTGGAGTATGTTGGACGTTGTCGGTTCACTTGGTTGCCGCTAGGTGTCGCCCTGGTGGCGCTACGGCTGGTGCTGCTAGCGCGCTAGTTCAATGTGCGTCGGGATGGCGATAGCACAGCAACAACAAGCCGTTTTGCCTTCTCCGTTTCAACAAGTGTGAACAAGTTACAACTATGCAGAGTGATGTCAGTCGACAGTATGTCACTGCACAGCCTACTGCGCAGAGCATCCGACGGTGGCGCGAGCAGTTTCAAGACACCTGTGGTTTATGTAAGGGGATGTCCACATGTCACCCCCATGTGCCTAAATAAGGCGTAAAGCGCATCTGGCAGAGTTTTGTACGGTGTCCACATAAGTCCACTCACCGTGCCAGCTGGCCATCTCCCATATGACCAACAGCCCTTCGTGATGGTGATAAACAACGACGTCTTGAGTTTTGTGAAATCATTCTGGACATGGAGATGGACAACGAACAGTTTTTTCACGTTTAGTGTTCGGTGATGAGGCCACGTTCCATTTAAATGGAAAAGTGCACCGCCAAAAAGTACGGATATGGGAAACACAGNGGTGTTCGGTGATGAGGCCACGTTCCATTTAAATGGAAAAGTGCACCGCCAAAAAGTACGGATATGGGAAACACAGTGACCAGATACCATAGTCGAGCATGAGAGAGACTCTCCAACGCTGAAACACCGTTGCGGGACAGTCATGTCCATGTCTGGATGTGTTGGAGATCTAGGTGTTTCCACAATTTCGAAAACATTCCGATAATTTAATTTTCGAACAGGACGGAGCACTACCCCACTGGCACCTGCATGTTGGAGAATTTCTTAACAAAGAGGTTCCTGGATGATGGATCGACCGTCAAGGGCCCACGGATCGCGCATTGCACCACTCGCCTCCAAGGTCGCCTCATCTCAGCGTATGTGATTTTCTCTTGTGGGGCTTAGTGAAAGTCTCCGTCCACGTGCCTCCACCTCCAACAACTGTCGACGAACTGCGACGCTGCATATCAACAGCAGTGGCTGCGGTAACACCTCACTTGCTCGCACGAGTATGGGACGAGTTTGACTACCATTTAGACGTGTGCCGTGCGTCCGGTGGAGGGCACACTGGACGTTTGTGGATAGGAAACTTAAAACTTTGTATTCTTATACGTATTTTTAAATTCACCCGAAGGTTTTACGAGCATGCACATAAAAGTTACAGCCTTGTGAAATCGGATGAATCTTTTTTATACACGCTGTATAGGATGAATAGGTATTACTATTCAAATAAATTGGCTTTTTTATTATGTAGTCATTAATACCACGTTAAAAAACAATAAAACATCCTATAAAACNCTATTCAAATAAATTGGCTTTTTTATTATGTAGTCATTAATACCACGTTAAAAAACAATAAAACATCCTATAAAACAATAAATAATATTTCCAAATATTGAACACCTTCATGGCACCGTCTCACCCGGTTTATTTTTTTTTTTTTAATTTATGTGCCATATCTTAATTTTCAATTAAATAACATAATATTTCCTGTTATTGATAGAGAATTTACATATAACAAATGTCTTTAGTTGTAGTAGCGATACTTTATCAACGTGTTATCTGGTAATTTTGAAACGACAAGAATACCATAATATTACGATTATGCTGCACTAATTACGCCATAGTTACATGACAGAAGTTCAGAGTTGATGTCTGTTCTATACCGTACTGCATATTACATTTGTGTTGTAATGTAATTATTAGTTACACTTAGCATATGCCGTCACACAAATGTCTGATAGTTTCTTCCCAGACACTGGTTAATGTGCTAAGTTTCCGGCGAGTAAGGCCATATTGGTTAGTGGTGCTACCTCTTGCGGGATCAAACGCCCGTTCTTCGCATTTGGAAAACGTAGCAGACGTTGCCTTGACCTCTTGGTTTTCTCAGGGTACTCTGGTTCCGGCCAGACTTGCATTCCATCGTTGTTCCATCGGTACTGAAGACCTCAGATGTTAACAATTTAATTGAGGATGGTCTACATTAATTGGACGTTGTCCAGGAAGTAGATTTAAGTATGTAAACTGTACCCAACAGAAAACATCGTACAATAATAAAAGTCCTTCACATGGTAAGAGACATTGTTCGTTGTTGAGATTGCATTCCGTTGTCGCATAAACAACTGCCGCCAATATCATATATTTTTTTATTGATCTCGACATATGAAAGAATTTTATATTGATAATAGTAACTTACAGTTACGAACAAAATATTTGTTCGTAGTAGGACCTATAATTACATTTCCATGTATGTCTGAAAAGTTACTGTGAAAAAAAATATTGTTGTGGGGTTTATAATTCTGTAGCCGTTACCCTCCAATACTGTTAGAATAGGGACGACAGTCTGTTTAGTTTGCGGCTACTCTACAAATATTGTTGAAGGTATATGGTAACGCCAACAGAACATATTGTAAAATGCCAGTGCGTCATAAATCAGTGACGTCATTACTTTCTACAAAATAGAATGTTGCGATTACAAACAAGTGCGGTTCAATCCAGAAATTGTATTCCCTACAACGCTGCTCTGTTGCCTTTACTGAGCGGTATGGTAACCCTAACCTTCTTGTGTGGTTTACTGTAATTTCCCTGTCAGCTCATAGAATGCGCTGCTACCTACCCTTACTTCTCAGGACCTGAAAAATTCCTCTTGGAAGGAGGCAGCTTTGAAGTGCTGGACCTTGTGCTAATAGACGGACGCGTTAGGCCGCTCGGCTATCAGTTATTAGACTTAGGTTTTTAAATAAATCTGTTTTACATTGTTTAATATTTTTCAAAGCATGTCATATAACTTGTCTGAAGACGAATCTTTACGCGACGAATTCACATATGTGTTAGCTTATTTATTTAATAAAACTGTATCTTCTTTATATTATATACATTTATATTATAAAACATTGGGTGTCATCTGATATAAAAATGTTTTGACGTTTAACGTATGTGTAAACGGGGTTTCCTTTCAGCTCAGGTAATTTGTAGTACCAATAAAAATATGGCGTTAGTTATTTCATATATATATATATGTCCTGTTTGTGTAAGTGATGTACGTCTTTTAAAAACAAATAGAACATTCCAACACACTTGTTGCTATTATTACATTTAACGCCTAGCATGTCGGTGTCCGTCAACATGGCGCACAGTACCCTCATAGATTATAAACAGCCTCAGCAACATGTTTGTCAGTTATACTAGTACCATAATCTTTAAAATAGTTAGAGGGTGCCCTTAACAGTCCGCGACATTGTTGTATTTGCCATATTTGTTTGTTAACTCTACAATACCAGCTCTGTAAGCTTAACAGAATCTAAGGTAACCTCCGACAGTCCACGACACTGCTGTAGCTAACATAATTTCTCTGTAAACTTTTGAAAATAAAAACTAAGGTGTTATCTACAGAACATTCTGTTGCAGTTACCAAACATCACTGTTGGGTTTACAATATATTGTTCTGTTATCGTTGTTAAAATTGTCATTTCTGTTCTAAGAGAATTCTTTCTGTATGAAAATATTATTATATTGTTTGGTTTTACATCTGAAAATGCGAGTCTTGCACGTAGTCAAATAAGTTGAAAAATTGTGATTGAATAAATATAATTAACGTATTCAAAAGCAGTGCTTACAATTGTATGACTATAATTAACAGAAAAGAGGCAACATGCGCATTTTCTACTGCCACTTGGTTTTCATCCATGTATGTGTTAGAAATGTATTTACAAAGTATCACGATTTAAAAATTAGTTTTGAAAAGTTATGACTAAAAGAAAGTTTTACGTTTGAAACGCCCGCCAAAACGAGCCTGTCGCGCCTGCTCACTCCGTGACGTCACAAGTCAGATACAACCGCGGCCGCCAAGTTTGTTTACTTCAACGGTGATGCGTAGTTGGTTAAATAGAAATTGTTTAACGTAATTAAAAGAGAAAATAAACCGTAAAGTATACCGATATCATCGAAATGGTTTATTGTTCCGCAGTGTACTAGTACATCTCGCAAAACCCATGATAAAATATTTGTTAGTTACAAGAAACGAAACAAACAGGAAGACGTGGTTTAACGCAGTTAGGCGAGACATTGAAGATGTTTCGCCAAAATCAGTTATTTTTGTTTGCGAAGACCATTTTGACGTACGCAATTATATGTAAGGTGTTTGTTTCCCCTGTGTAGGTAGTTTTAACACTGAACTTCTTAATATCTACTATTTACATCTGACCTAACTTTCATTACTTTACTATGGCATTGTTTAATACGCATCACAACACGTTTAGCAATTCGTATGTGATGTAAACGTGAGCATTAAAAAATATTATTACTTATTTCATAATAATAAAGGCTTATACATATGTTTACAAAAAAATTTAGCCACATAATGTAAATTTTTCATTTTGTTAGTTAATGCATTTCAAGTAAGGTATAAGAGACGGAATTTTGTATAGATGTTATTTTATTAATTTAATCTAACTTCTAACATTTGTTTCAAGAGCACAGCTATCATATTAAGGCTATGTTCAAATTGTATGCCGAAATAATAACGTGTCACAATGTTAAGCCATAAAAGTTAAACATTAAATTATTTGGGTGGGTCTCAGAGTCCCTTTTACAAAAGTTTGGTTTATATTATACAGTATTTTTCAAACATAGCAATTTATAATAAATCTGAATTGTTTTGTTTGTCTCTGGTTAGTTTTCATAATCCTAACAGTTTAAGTTAAATAGCAACTTAATTTTTACTTTAAAAACACTAAAATGCATGTTTATAGAAATGTTTATCAAGGATGACCTTACTTTCATATTTGCCCTTCCCCTTATTTCTAAGTTACTGATATGGACGTTACAAAAATTACGAGACTAGGTCCACAATATTGACACTCAATAGTCTACGCGTTTTATGCAAGTAAGCTGTGATACTTTTATAACCTTTTCCCTTAAATAAACAAAATAAAAACACCCTTTTAGAATAAAATAAAGTCCTAATCTTTTATTGCGGAATTTATTCGCTGTATTTAATTTCATCTCAGGTATTAAGTGTTTCTCAAACTACAATATCTATATTTTCAGCTTTTTTGTAAAGTTCTTAAAGTCTAAAAAGAAAGTTCAGACACAGTTATCGTGACGCCCGAGTAATAAAAGTAAACTCTGCAGGCTAGACTCTACAGTCTTATGTACAAATATGCCAATATCAACAGTGCCTTGGTTGTCTGCTGTCACAGTGGAAGGCGACAATTGGACACCGTTCTCTAGGAGGTGTCAAACGCCCTGTGAACAAACGGCTTAAGTTATATAAACGCACGTATTTTTAATTCTAGCTTGTTCCAAAATGAATCCGCGAATTCTTCAGGTCTCTACCTATGGCATACTTGAAGTTTTGCTTTGGTTATTAGCCTCGTGCCTTTGTATGGAGACAGTTCCTAGTCTGACTGGACCAATCAGAATTAGGTAACTCCGACACTGAGTGTCCGTGATTTCGGGAAAACACTTGCAAAGCATGATAGCTAAAAATCATCAAATCACAAGAGTGGATCTGAGCTCTAGTGTTTGGAGTACAGGAAGTTCTGGAAACTTTTCGCGAAGAACAGGCGGCCCTACAAATGTTCAGTATTAGAGAAGAAACATTCTTATTGGTTCGGTCAAGTGGAGAAACCGATTCACACAGACGAAAGCCATTAGCTATGAACATACGAATTTTGCTCAAATATGTTATGACTTTTTGTTTTTTAAACACTTCGCCCCATACCAACGATTAACATTTCATAAAAGCTTTAACTTGTTGTTTTAGGTGTTGCAGAAAATAAATTTGATGCTGCCTGCTGTACTTATGTTGACACAACACTTGTTTCGTTGTCACAACCAATGAAATGCAAGCTTTATATTCGGCTAAGGTAATCAAACGAATTATAGCATAGACAACACGTTTCAAGAATCAGTTCCCTACAGGATTGATAGGGGCACCTGTTTTTCGCAAAAATATTTCAGAACAAGTTGTGTTCCATAACACTTTAGTTCAAATAACTTTCGTGATTGGATGATTTGAATTGTTAGCCGTCTTATCTGTCCGCCCGCAAATTTCGAACGGTAGTATCGTAGAAACATAATTCTGATTGGCTGACTCGTGTAACAGACTGTCTTCACACAAAGACAGGCCACCAATATCTAGAGACCTGAAAAATTCGCGAGTTCAATGACCTGCAGGCTAGACTGTATAGTCTTATGCACATATATGCCGATATCAACTGCACATTGGTTGTCTGCCGTCACAGCGGAAGGCGAAGATTGGGCCAGTCTTCTCCAGGAGGTGTCAAACACCGCGTGGACCAATGGTTGACATTTCATTAACACACGTGTTTTGAATTCTACCTTGTCCCGAAATGAATCCGCGAATTTTTCAGGTCCCTACCAATATCTAGAGGATAGTTGTAGGCGCGCACGCAGGATATTTAAATATAGCCAGTGCGTACTTTTTTCCCCCCGAAAACAGGTGGCCCTAATCACGGAGCCTCTCAGTGAACAGTACAGGCCAAATTAACCTTACTGTGAGTTACCTACGTATGTGCACTGAGTCAGAATGTTTTTTTTTAATGAGCTATACGAATTGTTGCCATTTTATGGCATTTGCACGCAAACAACAGACGTCCAGAATCGCAATAACACAATTTTGAGTAGGGTTGTCAAGTGAAGAAATGAATTCCGTCTAAGACAGCTTGCAGGCGTTTCTCGGACAGTGTGCCTGAAGACGGAAACAGATCTCAGTTCCTGAAACGTCGCACCTGTTGCCGAAAGCAACTTGCTATTTATCGTCAGTATTGGCGTCGTCGTGCCGTCCATATTTCCATCTGTTCCAGCCATTGTGTTCGTTTGTGCTGTCTTCGTTGTTCGTCGAGTTATTGTAATGTTCTCCATATTCCATTCTTGTATCTCACTTTGGCCACCATCTTGTGTCGGTTCTCTGGTGTTATCTGACTACGCTCCTGATCGGAATTATACGCATGTATGTTACATTTTCGTTGTGTTGTGTCGTTCTGTTATTTGTTCTGTGGACATAATTCCTTCATGGAATTATATGTGTATAGCACATTTGCACACAAAAGATAACTCGAGCTTTTTCATTACTTTCTGTTCTATTTATGTTTTTTAATCCAAGTTTTTATTTTATTTTACCTAGTAGGTTTTCTGAGACTACATCAAAGTGTTTGCAATGACTTACGTCCATATTAGTTCAATAATTCACTCACCCCCATTGCAATAATGGTTCAAACAAAACAAAAACAGAATAATTGTTCGTCCCAATAAATCATTTTAAGATCCTCGTACTTTATTTGGCTCAGAGGAACGAATAGAGATGCTTGGCGCAAGAGCAGATTAGTCAAGAGAACACAATGTTGTTCCGTGTAAAAAAAAACTTTTCAAGTTAATTTATTTGTTTTGTGAAACAATATACAACTGGCATGAGTGTGTGCAGGTGAGGAACGTGCATATAGAGTTGTTCTGGAAGCAGCGAGACAGTCCCGAGGTTGGTGCGACCGCAACCACAGCTTTCCGGCCTACTTGCGGCTTCCGCCATCCTCCTTCCTGGCCGGGAGTCGGCGAGGCACTCTCGCAGTAGCTGCCCGTCGTACCACGGAGAAACATTGCTGTAGGCTGCTCACCGTTAAGGTTTATTACACTCAGGTTGGGAAGCTCAAGACCTTATTTGCTTGGCAACTTGAATGTTTCGTCGCCAGGCAGCGCTAGCGTCGCATTTACACTGGATTTGTTTACATTTTGCATGTAGTTAAATTGGTTAAATGCAATTTTCTTAAAAATAAATGTAATTGTGCAAAATTTTTTCGTGTTGTATTGTGTTAGATCGCAAATAAAGAATAAACGCGGTTCGTCGTACGAGAGTGGAAATATAACGAAATATATTCACATATTGTAAAATTTTCTGTTGTAAATTATATTTAGCAAAACGTAGGCTTACACAATTACATTATTTAAAAATCACAACTGAATGGAAAAATATAATAGTGAGATGGTTAAAAATAAAATTTTTAGGGCATTCCCGCATAGTTTTCTTAAGGGAAACAAGAAAAGTACAAAGTTTCTCTTGATGACATCTATATTTCATTTCGTGCTTAAATATGTAATGTTTTCCAATTGAATTAAGCTTGCTTGTGAATTCCCAATGTCGAAAAACACTTGTATTTTTACTGTTTGATTTTGTAAACACTATTGGAGGCGTCAATAATAGTTATGGAATAAAGTTTATGCTTAAATTTTGGCTCGGGCAAATAGATATCACGATTCTTGACCAACACTAACTTTTACTCAAACATATATAATTTGTCCATTTACGGCTAATATAAAAACGACCTCCTTGTAACATCAGCGCATCTTGCGGTGGAAATTTTTCCTATGCCAAACTCTTCCATAAGAAATCTCGTTTTGTTCCTAGCCCGAACAGAAATAACCGTATCGCTGTTCATTGAGCGCTTTTGGATTCAACCTTAGAGAAATGTCACTGCTTCTACATGTGTATGTTTCAACGAGCGCACTGACTGGTATACGCCGATTAAAGTTGGTAAAGGCGGAGAGACAGCATTTCCGTTATATTAAATTTGACTTAAAATCGATAGGTAAACATTTGTGAATAGTGAAATTATTAATGTGGTTTTTATGAATATAAATGCAAGAAATAGGAAAATTTAGAAACATAAATTTTTTTAAAAATAACATATTTTTCTTGACCGAGGCAAGAATAAAGTGATCAGGCGCATAGAAATGTCAATGTCACATATGGCTCACATATTTCNCTCTTGACCGAGGCAAGAACAAAGTGATCAGGCGCATAGAAATGTCAATGTCACATATGGCTCACATATTTCACAATGCTCGTGCAAGTAGATGCTAAGCAGGGCTTTGAAAAGTGCTCCATTTACCGTGATTAATATTCACATTTTACACTTTTTGTTTCCACACTAAAAGAAATAACACTTCATACCAGGGCGGAATTAAATTATTAACGTATCACGCTTATAGCAAACTCTAATTTAAAGCTGCTTATCGTAAACAAAAACAACATTTTCATAGACTGTTATAGGTTAGAATACTCTGGGTGAATACTACAAAAATAGTGTTATACGGTCCTCAATTGAACTTTGAAACAAACTTCGTATTAATCGACTATAGAATCATTGCATTAAGTCCCTTGGAAATTTTGTTTTGTAGGACGGAAAGTCTGCCCGCCAGTACAGAGCCTTGCGCGTAGTGGCGACTGCACACTTGATATGCCTGCCAGTGTCCTCCTTATCGCTTTCTTGGTTTTCTGTATGGAAAGTATAAAAAAAAATACATATAGGTAGAAGGGGATGTTAACGTCTGGCCCCAGCTGGTTAGTCACACGTGGAAACAATGGCTTGCGCAGTCATGAATAGGGAAAGAAGTGGTCATTACCTTGTGTAAGAAATCACTTGGAAATCTCCTGGGGTGATTTCGGGAAACCGAGAAACAGAAAATCAGCGAAGTCCCCATCGTTACGTTTTAATTCGGTAACACGCTGGGCGGAATATAAGGGAATTAATTTGGACGTGTGTCCTTGCAGCTCCGCTCATCCTTACTCCGTGCAGGACTAACGTTCAGCACTCTGGTGACTTGACTCCACGTGACCGAGGAGGATCAGAGTTCTGATCTGGGAGCAGCCAATGAACTCATGACCTGTGCTAGAGTTTGAACAGGACGGTGAAGTATAGTTTGGTGCCGTGTTATATTGTAACAGTAGAAGGGATGAACTGTAGAGTGCGCGTGTCAACTGCAATGTAATTACTCTCCATATCCGGCTTTGGTCAACTCTTTTGCCAACTTCAATATCAAAAACAACGTGGACAGAATTAGAAGTTTCAAAATGTTATTCTAATAAAGTGTTTTGAAATTATTTTGGTCTTCCTCTGACCTGCGTTTAAGATTACGCCGAATTTACCAAAGCCATTCAAAATAATTTATTCCTATAAAATGGTCGGTGTGTTCAAAAACTACACGTAAAGAAGTTCACCACTGTGTACCGTGTTATTTTCGCAGTTCCATTGGCAATAGTTGAGTACATTGTCAGGAGAAAAGTATTGGTCTACCTCGTCTATAGTCATATACTTAGTAGAGAACATGCTGGCCGTGCCAGGTATCTGAACCTTCGTCCTCCCGAATGTGCCGCCTCGTTCTGTTTGGTGGACTCGTGCTCTTAACAGCAGGGTCTTGAGAGCCGACGAGGCTGGAGCGAGATGACTATGGAGCAGCACCGGAATGCCAGGGTGGACGAAGCGGGAGCTACCCGAGAAAACCCGTCAACCTGTGACATCGTCCGGCACGATTCCCACTTGTGAAAGTCTTGGAGCGACCCCGCCGGGGATCAAACAAGGCTCACCTCGGTGAGGGGCGAGCGCTCTAGCCGCTGCACTTTGTGACGGAAAGTTAGAAATTAATCTTGAGATGACTTTAAAATTTTGTCACGATTGCTTACGTACAATTTATTTTTCTCGGTGTGCATTCCAGCGCTTTAGAACTGAAACCCTCAGCGGTTCAAAGAAGTCTTGTTCTCGCTGGTGGCGTGGGACTCTTCGCACACTTGGTTTGCCAGGGAGACGAGGGAATGAGGGAGGATTAATCACACACGTGTCCTTGACTCCTCGGGATAAACGCCCGGTCCTTTCGACCTCGCGAGAGTTGCGTATCCACTCCGTGGCGAATTGCCGGTTCTTAAGGCTCTCGTCTATCCAGGCCGTTAATGTGTGACTTGGGGTTCAGTGAAAAAATTCTTCGTATTCTATTTTGCGAGGTTTGCTTTTGAAAAGTATTTAATAAATATTTGTTGTGAGATTAATAGTTCCCGTTTTCTAATCCAAAAACGCCTAAATCGGTATTTTTACAATATTTATTGAAATATATAAACTGCGGTACAGGTATTTTAAAGTGGCAACGGAACGTACACCATACCTTTGTCTTAATTATGACGACATAATCTTACATGACTATCACTTAAGTCTCGCAAAGCGTATTTACCATGCGCCATGGGACAGAGTACAGTCCAGCTCAGTGTGTTGCATGTAGAGACTGATGAGGCATGCAATGTGCGTGCTTTTGTTATCCTTACAGATCCTGCGCTTCTGCAACTCCAACACGTAGATAAGACTTGCCTAGAGTGCTCGTACCAGATGCGCAGTAAACACGCTCCGGGTTCCAACATTGGACTTCTCTTTTTTTTTTTTGCCAATGGCGCCACTAAAACCAACATGGATAACATTTAATTTTATAAAATTGTTATTTTAGTGCTATGAAACGTTTTTACCCTTCCTTCGATCAAGATTCAACACAATTGGAATATACGCAAGTTAGTCAAAACGTTTTATATAAAAGGGTAGAAATTTTAAGAACTAAACATAAAGTTCATCACTGCTGACCACACAAAAAAAATCCTTGCAAAGTTTTCTGTGCGGCAAAGAAACCCATTGCTCTGAACCCGTTTTGTATTCAACAACACAATATGGCTTTAATTTAAAGAGAAGTATATAGAAACACAGGTCTGCTGTAAAAAAGTGTTTTATTAATACCATTTTGTTTTATAGCAACATCACTTCCCTTCACAGCAAAAAAAAAAAAAACTAATATTCTTTGAACTGCATTTGTCCACAGTAAAGAAATATTACTTCGTATCAAAGATAACACTTTGGCAATATTAAATATTTTCGGTCATTTATTACAGTTTACAATACGTGTATGTTGTCCCAACGCAAACATTCATAAACCAATATATTGTGCAGTTACGAAACTGCAACTAAGCAAAGGTACAGTCCACCTGCAGACGTTTATTGTGATTCTGAAGTCCAGTCATTCTCCTAATCACTTACCTCAATTACTCCCAAGAGGTACCGTTGTTAGGCTAGAAACATTTTTTAGAAAATTAGATTTTTTAATATGTGTTCGTTCTCTATTATTTACTGATCGTGGTTGTTTTTCACATCACAGTTTTTTTACGGTGTAACTGATATTACAACAAAGACTTCTGCTGAACTATTGTAAGGACAATGAAAGGTTGTCATAGTCATTATTATATTGATAAAACAAAAATTATGTCTGTGGTAGGCGTACTTGGCGGTGATTCATATTTAATTAACTTTTTATTTGCGGTAACAATTCACGTGGTGAATTAAATAAAGCGTTTTTAGAGAGCAAGTAATTTTGAAACTTCTATTGATGGGTGATCCAATGCTGTGGACGTGCACAGAAGACGACAAAGGGTCTACCTCATCTTTAGTTGATGGGTAGACGGAACCGTTAAGAGAGAGTGCCAGTTCGGCACCAGTCACTCCACCCACGTGGTTCAGATGCTTTGCCGCTGCGTGCACTTGGCGCCAACCTACACTGCTACGTCTAATATCATTTCAGTTTTTTTTTTATCTATTCTGTTGCTAGATTAGTCATCCCGGACATCGCGCAAATTTTTGTTCTACCTCACAAATGTGCTTCCGGCGTTCTTGTGTGATAAGGGCGTGTCTCACTTCAACAATCAAGCGATTCATTCTTAGAGAACATCTGCGACATCTATACGAGATATGTCTGTGTTGTGTGAGAAAGTCCACCTTTATATCACTTCGCCGTAAAATACTGAGTGTATGGCAATAACTTGAGTTGAGAGATTAGGGTGGCTCTTAACAACGAGGTCTTGAGAGCCAAAATATGGCAATAATAATTTCTCTTGGCACATAGGAAGGCTAAGTTTATGTCCGGATTTTCTCCAAGTGTACACTGACTCCCAGATTTTCGCAAGTGGGAATCGTACCGGACGATGTCGCTGGTCAGCGGGTTTTCTCGGGGATCATCCTTTCCCCCGCCCTTGCATTCCGGCACTGCTCCATTCTTACCTGGTGTGACTAAATTGAATTATTATATGGTGGTTAACCACTGCCTTCCGTTATGAAGGTGAATTGTATCCGCCAGCCACTTGAAAAATGCTAATGTCCGGTTCCTACACGTGGCAGGCAAGAATACTTTACACCACACTGCGGAGACAGTCAACGCAGTAGGTATCCGCAATTTTATTTGCCAACAAGTGTATTTTGACTTGCGATGGTAGTGTGTCACACACGTATTAGAGAAGAGATCGTGGGTTCAATTATTTCCTTTTTTACTGGGGATGTTTATTCGTCAGGTGTTTTCCCACGTTAATTATAAGTGATTGTGGAGGCCATTGTTTAGCACTTGAGAGCTGCCACAGTATTATCCCGTCGAAGTGAAATTCGTTACTAACTGCTGGGGACGTTTAAAATGCAAAGCTACGTCAGCAGTATCGTCAAAGAATGAGGAGGTCATTAATATCGAGGCAAACATCATATAAAGCTATTCTATTCAGGCAACTGTAAGCAGTTCACGGGTAACTGAGCACTTTTGAAATCAACCATTAAAAAATATTACTGCAACAACCTACATACTATATATTTTAACACGCAATGAGTGGCGTGCGCCTAGCAAAGTTGGTAGCGATGGATGGAAAATAGTCCCATGTCATAACGTTCGATGAAAAATTAAGGGAAAATTTGTGAATACGAAAATCGGTTATTCTGCCTTTTACTTTGTTAATGAAAATACGAGTAAGAATTAGCAAATTAGTAAAATATTTACTTTTCTAACAATTTTACTCTTTCAAAAAATATACTCATTAATAAAGAAAAGAGTCCCAAAACAATGTTAATTTTTCATATGGCGGAGAAATACACACTCTGCATGCCATTAGATATTAAGAAGGATTTTCGGAAGTGCTCGTTTTACTGTGAACAGTCTTTAATAGTGTAAAATGCTCATATAAAAACAGCGGAATATGTATTATGTTGCGTGATAAAAAAAAGTTCTTCGGGAGACTGACGGATTGGATGGAAACCATCCAGTACACAGTACAATAGGCATGTCCATTTTACTGTGGACCGGACATTGGTAGGTGGAGATCAGAAGTCCGATATGACCTGGCGTTCCTGTTGTGATGGATACAGCCAACACACATATAGCTTGTCTTTTATATAGCTAAACGTGCATAGGCTGTTCACGGTAAAGTAAGCACTTTTGAAGCCCTATTTACTATTTATTTCAGCAATTTTCTAATTTTTAACAACCTTTTAAAATAAATATTGCCATATAAGTTATAAACAAAGTGTGTATATTCCACCGCACTCGGAAGTTAACTTCTAAGGCTAAAATAAAATATATTTATTGACTATTATTCCAAATGAGAGGCCTTTCAAATGTGCTAAATTTACAGTGAATAGCCTAGACTCAGCCAAAGTAATAAGTGAGAAATTTCCCAATTATCTTTGCACCAAATTAACATATTTAAACACTGTGGAAAAAAATTTATAATACTTAAATACTTATATTTCGTGACTCGTGAATATGTCTCCTCCCAAAAGCTGTCGATTAGTTCTGAATGCACTCTATTATCTGTAGTCATGCTATATGTCTAAGAACACCCGATTTTCTCCTATATACTTCACAACCAGTGCTATTTCGAAACACTGTGGATCACCTCAATTTATATTTCGCGTCTTAGATGTTCACCCACTAAAATCGAATGAACATTTTATTAGAGTATGCTAATTATGGATGGACCAATTAAAAATTGTATATAGACACGCGACCAACAACCACTGGAAAACTGTACGTGTGTAGCAAGATACTGAGTTACACAAAGGCCCGAAATGTTTTTTGCAAAAATCAGGAGTCCCTACTAATTTCTTTTAAAGAATATATTACGAATTTTTTATTTATTTATAGGGTTTAGAAAGGCCATCTATTTTATGCTGGAAGGCGTATCCCGTAATGCGGTTTTCTAAAGTATTATATGTCCATGCTTTACCCGGGTTTTCAACTGGAACCTCGAAATGTATTTTTCCACGTTCGAGGCGCAGCGATATACGGGCGACAATAACACGCACGCCCAGTGCACCATCGCCCCTAAGCGCAAGACACTGAACCGGCGTACAGTCCTCCCGTCGTTACGCTTTCCCGTGCAAATTAGACCTGTCACAGTGCGGCATTATACGCGATGAAATCCCACGCATTCAAGTACGACTGTATAGTTTTCCTATTCTCCTGCCTGTTACGAGCGCGCATCACACGCCAGTCATATCAGGGATGCAGTCTGTCAGGACTCTGAGGATTACGCAGACATTATTGCACGTGGGTCATTTCTGATCGAACAGCAAAGGAGGTAAAGTGTTAATGAGGGTCCTAGTCTTCAACGTTGTTGGAAAATTAATTGATAATTAAAAAAAAAAACTGCATTAGAAATGCAGTTTTCAGACCACTTTGAAATCGCTTTAAAAGTATAGTGCACAAATCTTTATTCCGTCTGATAGGGCCAACCTCCCGTTATTAACAAGAAACTTTGTCTTCCATCGTCACCGCGGAAAATTCCGAGTAATCATTCGAGGACGAGCGCACAGCGCACAATTCTAGCCATGTTGGAGGTGCACAGAAATGCTGTAAGCAGATGACTCAAAGCCACTTACCGCTTGGTATTGTAAACTGGAGTGTTAAACTGATATTGTTCTTCCCTATTTTACTCCCATCTATGGCGTAAGCGCCCGCACACACTAACTCAGATGTTATATGGCCGCTGAGTTTGGCCTGCGCAGGCGAGTTATAAAAATTCGATTTTATAACATTTGAACGATTTATTTACTCTTTGAACGCACTTCATTTAATAAAAAAACGTAGGGGGCTTACAAAAAATATTTTTTTTATCTCTTCTGGCAAAAAATCGTACTTCCAGGACATTAATTTGCTGAGATACGTGTCAACGCGCAAACACGGTGTACAGAACAAATGTCCGGGCAACTAACTCTTAAAGCTCAGCTTCGCCTTTTTTGTAGAAATTCTTCGTTGTCGTGTCATAATTTTTGATTCAGAGTCATTACTGACAATTTACGATTATAGAAAATTTACATTTTACGAGATGTTAATATTCTTGTGGTTAATTCTCATTGTGTTTTTTCTGTTAGTTATAGAAAGTCAGTGACATATTTATGTTTTATCAATAAATTTCTGCCCTTTTTTTTGGCAGGAAATAATACAAAGTGAAAATTAGATACAAAAATATTAAACAACTAGTAAATTGCAAGTTCTCTATTATCAAACATTTCCAATAATCTTTCTGAAAATGAAATTATGATACGAAAACGAACAATTTCTCATAATAGGTGAAGGCGAGCCTTAAACTTCACGACTTCGGGTAAGGTGACCTTGAACGCGATTCCGTTCGTTAGTGAATGTGAGCAGCTCTTAATTCTCGACCTTGTGTACGACTGTGGATCTTGCACTGCCAGTCGCCGGATACGTTATGCAACAGACCAGGTACAAATTCACTGTGCGTCGTATTTTTTTACGACCGCGAAAGGAGGGGACACAAGACAGATAAAAATATCTCTGCCAGATGAATAGCTGAGGAATAACGATAACATTTTCAAACGCAAGGCACGTATTTTTTTTTCTTTCTTCATATCCCTTCGCACACGAGCATAAAATAAACAGCATGTGGAGACGGTTTTTCTTGCGTGATTTCCTATCTTCTCCGTAAGATACGTGTGATACATTAGTCTTGGCACACGCGAGAGAAGAGGAGGCTGTAGTGTGTTATACGATGTTTTGCCGTGCCCTTTCACCTGCCCAACATTCATTGCGAGTCCTCAGTAGCAATGAATGAAGTTGGATGATTCTGAAACCTTTCTGCGCCTACCCGTAGCTGTACGAGACATAGACTAAAGATGAAGTAGACTGATTCTTCGTCTTCTGCGCATTTACCCAATATTGACGTACCCTAAACAACACACCTGTCGAAGCCACATGGTAACGTGTATTTTATAACTTCATTTTAAAAAGATNCTAAACAACACACCTGTCGAAGCCACATGGTAACGTGTATTTTATAACTTCATTTTAAAAAGATAAGTACTTTTATATTAATAAAATACTTTTGCCGGTTTAACATAAACCTGATTTCTGTAAAAATTTGCCAGATGAAGTATACGAACATCTCAAAGCACTTGTTTATATAACCAGTGTTCTAACCTCGAATCCTATCCACGNTGCCAGATGAAGTATACGAACATCTCAAAGCACTTGTTTATATAACCAGTGTTCTAACCTCGAATCCTATCCACGTCGTTTATGATAATTGTGTTGGTAACAAATCACTTGTTTATATAACCAGTGTTCTAACCTCGAATCCTATCCACGTAGTTTATGATAGTTGTGTTGGTAACAAAGCGTTTCAATGTTTAGACACGGGAGTTTGGTTCTGCGCAGCAAGCGAAATCGCTCTACCCCATATTCACTGTACGGTATGAGATGAGAAGTGGCGCAGCATGGTAATGTTTCAGAAGAAGCAGTACGTTTCGATGGCTTTACACAGCCAAACCTACTCGTCTGATCAGTAGACTGGTGTTAGCTTATTCGGCGCTCTCCTTCAAGAAGATGAGGGTGTAATCACAGAAGAGGGAACTATATAGAAGTGAAATTACGTGGCGGTTCCTTTGAAGCGGGCTTACCCATTCGCCGACTGGCTCCGTGAGGCTCTGAAACGGACCTTATGTCTGATTGGCCACTGCGTGCTGAGTAAGACTCCTTATTGGCTGCGCCGACAGGAGGCGAGTACTGTACCATGCGCTTATTGGCTAGTGAGTTTGCAAGCGTGTGCGGTTAAAGTTTGTGATATAAGTGGCTGTATAATTTACGTTTTCTTGTACTCTGTGGCGTAATTCGTCTGTAATATAACTTTGGATACAGCGACATATTTGGTTACACCAAGCAGGAATGTTCAGACGGACTATGTCACATTTTTAGAGTACAGTTGGTATCATAATGCCGTTTCCCTTGCAAAATGTAGTACATCATATCGACAGTAACAGCTACACATGATATTCAGGAAAAATTTTCTTGGTTAGTTGTAACTCAAAACATTAGAGTCCAGATCCAGTTTCATTGTCGGATGATTTTATCTTTTCTTTGTGTTGGGCGTCACAAACGTACAGTACACGACTGGCGCAGGAAAACAAGTCATTGTATTCTCGCGTCCAATAACAAAACAAAATATGCATGTGAAATCGTAGACTATTGAAGTCTCGCCTGAGCTGAAATCTTTTCCGCAATTTGTCCTTAACCATCTACAACCAACAAACTAGAGGCATTTTCAGAATGAGATTTTGGCAGTCGTGCAGACGGAAGTTGTAATCAATATTTTTGTATAATTTATTATTTACATTAGGTTCTATCAAACAACAGTCAGTCTGTCGCAACATGTAATGTGAGCGTACCCTACAAGTAAATTAAAAAAATGTAGGATTCGTAATTTTAAAATAATCGCATAACAACATTTTAATGTTTCTGTTGCTGGAACACACAAATAATGTACTCTACCTCTCTTGCGAAAATTAAATAACTTTCATTTGAAAAATTTGCCATGTATTTCTTCAACGCAGTTAAGCAATTACAGAATAAATATACAGTGTTGTATTTTTTTAAGGTTTTTTAATATTATGGACACATTGTTCATATTTCCTGTTTGGGAGCTGTAGCTGAATATATGTAAAAAAATTTCCTGAGAGTATTTGAGCCATTTAAGGCCCAATTTATTAAACGGTTTCAGGTGCTGCATATAGGATTATTTTTGGCTCGTGAAGTACTCCAGCTGACATAGCAATCGCTTTATTATGACAACCAAATGTGCAGTAGGACTCGTGTTCGGCAATAACGAATCATTCATAACTGTTCCCCGCAGGGACAGGTTTTTAAAGCCCGAAGTCCAGCACACCCTCCATCCTCCCGTACTGCAACTGTACTCGGATGAGTAAGACAGTGCACAGTACTTTCTCCTCTTGTTCTCTTCGGGCCATTCACTTTTCTTAGTGCCGATACTCGGTATTCTACCGGTTTTCTCATTTTAAAAACCTGTCCTCCTCGACAATCTGGGGTATTCCGACTTACTTTTTTGTAAAGCCTTTGNATTTTAAAAACCTGTCCTCCTCGACAATCTGGGGTATTCCGACTTACTTTTTTGTAAAGCCTTTGCTTGAATACCCCGTTATGGGTCATCAGAAATTCGCATGTACCATTTGTCGAACTCTTCAAGACTTTTGCCAAAGATTGTGCAGATATTTGTTCACCATAACTTCTTCAATCCTCCAGTGAATGCCCATCTCTTGAACTTGCTCCTCGAGCCATCTCCTGATGTCCTCTGTCTTGAGGCAGTCTACTATGACGTAGTGCATTGTATCGTCCACTCCACATACATCACACAGCGGAGATTACATGAGCCGGAAGCTGTTTAACTTCACCTTGAAGTTCCAGTGTCCTGTGAACAACTGCATACTGTAGTGGTTCAAGTTGATCCACTTACAGCGCAATCTTGTTCTTACATCTGGCAACAGCTCATATGTTTGCCTTCCCTTGTCTGAATTGGACCATCTGGGTTGCCATTCTTCTAGAACTTAATTCATTATTAGTTCTCTATCTTCCTTGGACAGACTTCCAGCTCACGCTCTCTCCACTGTCAATCCCCTGTACCNAAGATGAGGGTGTAATCACAGAAGAGGGAACTATATAGAAGTGAAATTACGTGGCGGTTCCTTTGAAGCGGGCTTATCCATTCGCCGACTGGCTCCGTGAGGCTCTGAAACGGACCTTATGTCTGATTGGCCACTGCGTGCTGAGTAAGACTCCTTATTGGCTGCGCCGACGGGAGGCGAGTACTATACCATGCGCTTATTGGCTAGTGAGTTTGCAAGCGTGTGCGGTTAAAGTTTGTGATATAAGTGGCTGTATAATTTTCTCGAATCCTATCCACGTCGTTTATGATAGTTGTGTTGGTAACAAAGCGTTTCAATGTTGGGACACGGGAGTTATGTTCTGCGCGGCAAGCAAAATCGCTCTACCCCATATTCACTGTACGGTATGAGATGAGCAGTGGCGCAGCATGGTAATTTTTCAAAAGAAGCAGTATGTTTCGATGGCTTTACACAGTCAAATCTACTCGTCTGATCAGTAGACTGGTGTTAACTTATTCGGCGCTCTCCTTCAAGAAGATGAGGGTGTAATCACAGAAGAGGGAACTATATAGAAGTGAAATTACGT
>NQII01005155.1:158554-168554 GCA_002778355.1 Clitarchus hookeri | reverse complement strand
CGCATAAACTTATGCCTTTCTTTCAAAGCAGTATCTGAAGCAAATGGTAAACGGAATATCCTGCAAAAATGTATTTGAAATAGTTTAAATAACAATTATATAATTCGTAACTTCAATATGTAATTTCTTTAATAATTTATTGTGCAATTTCCTTATAATTGGTTATGTAATTGCTTTATTAATTGGTTATGTAATTGCTTTATTAATTGGTTATGTAATTTATTTATTAATTGATTTTTCTAAGCTATATTATTTTTTAATATAACGTTTAAATTTTTTTTCTTTTTTCTTATAAAATTTGATGCATGTGTTACACAAATGTGTTACAAACCAGCTTATAACCTAACTGCATGTGGGTAAATAAATAAATGAATTAAAATGAAATTATCATTACTGCTCCAATTGTATTTAAGATAAGGCCTTAAATACTAACCATCAATAAATTTTGGTCAGAATTATTTCATGTATACTTACAAAATAAGAAAATACATCCAAATTGGCTGAGTTTACATGTGCACTGAACTCTCCATATAAAACAAACACCACTTTGTTTTATAACATGTTACCAAGAAATTTTATTTGTACAAAAAACAAAGTCACTCCCAGATTTTTGCATGTGGGAATCGTGCCGGAAGATGCCGTTGGTCGGCATGTTTTCTCGAGGACCTATGGTTTCCCCTGCCCTAGCATTCTGGTGCTGCTCAATATTCACCTCATATCACCTGTATCGCTGCACCGGCTCCCAAAACCTTAGATTATAAAAGAGCTGCCCAAACTTCTCAACTTAACTCCTTCCGCCGCTACACACTTAAACACACACACACGTAAACACTGCTACATAACTTTCTTTCCAAACAGTGTTTTTACATTCCACTTCACGGAAAGTTAAGTCCCATTCACTTGATAAAATAACATACAACGTAAAAAAACATAGAAATTACCAACAATGTTTTCCCAACACGTTTAAAATTTTAAAATATTGCACTTTTAACATATCCTTAAAAAAAGAATGCTCATAATGTCTTGGAAATTTATAGAAGGAATTGAGGAAATCGATGCCGTTATTTGATATTGAAGTCATTACCATCAACATGATAAAAAAAAATTAACTAAAATGAAATAGGTCTTTAAATTTCTTAGTTTAGTTTGTGATTAATGGAAACACAAATGTAAAAAGGTTGGTAAAATGTTAGGTTTCAGAAAAATGTGTCTTGTAAGGCTGTTCTACCAAAGCAAAACATAATTAAACGTGTGGTTGTCGCTAACAACACAGTTTTGTTGCAGCACAGTTTGGAGTCGCAAAAAAAGAAACACAACGTGTTGAAGATTATTTTTAATAGCTCTAGCGATATTGCACTACAAACAAAAAGAGATGCATGCTCTTTGGTCAATCATAAGCAGGAAATAGTTTGTATGGGGTTTTAAAGTTTTATTTACTAAAATTTATTTTTTGGGCCTCTGGAACCCCCCTGGTTCACCCTATTTCTATGCCCCTGAAATAACATTACATAACTCAATTATTAAATAACAGGAAATGTCACTATGAAAAATATCTACGTACTTTCTATTGAAAATTATAATTCAGCAGCAACATTTCAAGCAAAGAATGAAATTTAATTAGCATCCTTGTCACCAAACTATTTCTGACATTAAATGGGTAATCAATTTTCATCAAGATTTTATTTGTGGTCTCAGCAACACTAGCACCTCTCGTGACTGATATATTACATTAACTTTATGCCTGGCAATTAAAATTTTAACCTTTGAGAAGAAAAATTCATTAATTTGTCTCTGTTCTCCTGATTAGCTCAGGGTTTACAAAAAGATAATGTCAGGGTGTCCATAGTTAAATTAGCTACAATCAGTTCATATTGAAAAAAATTTGTCTCTTCTTCTTAAAGAAATAATTTGTTGACTTAGTTGATTATAAATTAATATAAAGAATTCTGTAAGTTTTTGCAATTCTGGGTGATCTGGTCGTCTGCAGTAGAATCCCTCTAGATACAGCACGACATTTCCTAGCAGGCTTTCCTAATTAGACTCTTAGGCATGTAGTGCTAATACAGTTCCAGCACATTTATACACACAGCGGTAGTTCGACCAAATTAAACCTATAAAATAACGCGGTCGAAGGCAGATGCAGGCCTGCTTCTTCCTATACTTGCTCTTACGTCCTCTCTCCTCTGAGACGACTGTTTACAGGTGCAAACTAGTGTCCTTATATTAAAACTCCCTGCTACATGAACCCACGCAGGTCAGCATCCTATCATCGAAAACCAAGATGGCTGAAATTCTCATTCAAAAACTTAATTAAATAACGCCGTTGAAAGCTGATGAACCACGAGAGATATAGAGGCAAGAATTATTCATCAAATCACTTAGCTACACTGGCAATGAATCAACAACTTTTCAGAAACTAGGGCCTTCTAAACACATTGGAAATACAACAGACTGGAAAGACACGTAAGAGCTTGTAACGTTCGGCCGCTTACACTGCCGAATGCTACTTTGCCTCAACTAGCTCAAGGTAGAAACACGAGACTCAGTACAAGGTGACGCCGATTAATTAAGAAAGAAGTTCCAGAGTATTTTGTTATATATATTTATTTAACTATTGTAGTTTCACAGTTTTCATACGAATTGCCGGTATACAGAGTACGAACCTCTCACAGATAAATATAAAAGTATAGACCAGCGCCACAGTCGTTTACAGCTTATTAATGTCTCAAAACTTGCATCGAAAGAATATAAAATGCTTTAACCTCCCACACCGGCAGAGAAAAAGTCTAGTGGCCGATGTAGGGGCTATCCTCACACACGACGCGACCTAGATTAGCATTGTATGATGCTTCTGACGACTGCGCTGACCTGCCCTCACGGGCGACTGACTCTAAGTAACTGTTTCCGACGACTGAAGAAACTGCTCTAAGTAAAGTGTCCTGAAGTGACGCCTCTAACGGCCCTCGCCGCCACGGCCCTCGCCACCGACTGACTCTGAAGCACTGCTTCCGACGACTCTGAAGCAACTGATCCAAGGGTGACAGACAGAAGCGTCTTTTGTTCTGCCTCTCGCCCCCCCTTCTCCTGAGATAAGGGCCTGGCCACGCACGCTCACGCTCTCCACTCATTATCGACACTGCCTCGTAGGAACTAATACTGCGCCGTCAACATAAACAAACTTCTTGTACAACAAAACTTGTACGACGTCGCCTGAAAAAGCTAAATAATGCTGAAGCTTCACAAAAACTGAAAACTGTAACCGTCCGCCCGATAACAGTAAAAAGTAAACGTCTGCCGGATAAACAAACTATCGCGGAAACGAGTCACCACTACTTTAACTTCAAACTCGATTAAAATATAACGAAGCTTTCCAAAGCTTAATACACACAAAAGAATTTTACACCCGTGTCCCGAAAAATTAAGAATATTGCATCATTACAAGCTTTGTACAACTAATTAATATCTGAAAATTATACGAGCAGTGAAGTTATCTACTAATTAATATAAGTAATTTGCAAATGAAAAATAACATACAAGAATTCAGATTACATCTTGAAAATACATAAATAAGAAAATAATCAAAATATGCACATGGCCCAAATTTACGACGTTGCACTGTTAAAAATCACATTTTGTTGCGATAACTGCTTTTTACACTTCATAAATTCAATCTGCTAGTACTGCAACTTACCATTCATAAATGGTTCAACAAATAACAAATAAATTTTTTAGAATTTAATTTGACAAATTCTTTTATTTACTACTGCTACATAATTGTATCACCCGTTTTATGAAGAATAGAATTGTTTGCAAATACACAGCATGCACAGTACACATTAGCATGGTCCCGTTGGTGAGTGCGTCAAGTGTTAGCAGTCGAGTAGAGCAGCATGAGAGTACGGTGAGCATGTTTCTGATTCACAACATATGTTACAGGTACCACTTATTTTCTTGTGCTCAAGTTTTAGTGTGTGTTAAAACCAGTGTTACATTAAAAATAATAATAATACAATTAAAATGTTTTATTATGTAGGTAAGTTTTTAGGCAGTTTCGACTATTAAAATTAATTTTTATACATATGTAAATGCTAAGAGCAATAAAATGCTACCTTTGTAACATTCCAAAAAGCCAAATTTTAAAATCAAAATGCAAAATTTGGAGATTTCAAATGTTACACATTCCCATTTTATTGAATTTCCTTCAACTGAAACAAAAAAAATTTATACTACATTTTATGAAAATAAAACAAAAGTAAAAAAAAATTATTTTATAAGAACTCAACACTAATGAAAGTTAAATGAAAANAATTTTATGAAAATAAAACAAAAGTAAAAAAAAATTATTTTATAAGAACTCAACACTAATGAAAGTTAAATGAAAATCTTGCAATTTTAATAATTTTTTTAAAATGTATAACCAAACATAATGTGGCACATTATCAAATAAACTAAACATTCAATACAAACTTAAATGTGTGCTATTATTAGTTGTATAGTATAACAAAACTTCAAATATATTTCTGTTATGCACATATCCAAAATAAGTATGCATATGAGTGGACAGCTTAATGAAAAAACAAATGCTATTAAGAAAACCCTTGAAAACTTAACAATAAAGAAAATTAACCTAACAGTTCTGAAAACATTTCAAGGTTACTTTTATGTACTTATTTTAGAAATATTGTTATAAAATCTTAACAAGTGCATGCGTTGAAACAAAATTTTTCCTTGTTAGTCAACCAAACAAATGTTTGATAAGCACTTGAACATTAGACTAACTAAAAATTTTTTGTTTCCTTAAGATTTTCGACAATTAGTTTTTTTACCACAAATGAAAAATAAATGACTGATTCCTTGCCATCGCTTTGATATGAAGACCCCCCCTGAGGGCTGTATCTGGACTGCTACCCACCTCTCCACTTGAGGTAGCTCCTCAAACAGCCTCATAGTGCCGGGTCAATCCTGCTACACTCCCACTCCCACTGGAAGAACCGCCAGGCTGGCACCACCAATCAAACCTGGGTCTCCTGGTTGAGACACAGCAATGCTGCCTACTACGCTACACTACACAAACTTCTATAAGTTTTTACAAATTTATGTATATTCAAAAACCAAAATTCTTACAAATAAATGTGGGCGTTCAGTTACCTGCTTACTAGGTCTGTTGTAACCTACTCCTGTACAGGGCATATTTTGTACCCATTGTGACATATGGAGCAGAAACACGGATAGTGGACAAGAAGATGGAAAGCAAGATAGAGGCAATGGGTATGACATTTGCAAGGAGTTTGATGGCGGTACCAAGGAGGGATGGAACTCAAAATGAAGTAGCACGACAGAAAATACAGATACAGGAGCTGGCAGATATCACAAAAGAGGCAAGAATGAGATCGTATGGAATGGCTTTGGGAGAGGATGGGAAATGGGAAGTGAAAGGTAGACAAGAGGGCTGTTGGAACTGAAGTACAACGGAAGAAGGCTGCAAGGAAGACCACAGAATAGATGGGAGGAGCAAGTGGCTGAGGGAGTGAAGAGGAGAGGCAAAGACATCACTATTTAGTCATTTTGAGATCTTGGCTGGTGAAGGATAGACCAATGTTGGGGATATACACAGAAGCTGAAGTCAAGTCTACCACATCATTAGTCAGTGGTCTTACGAGAAGGGGTGTAGTCAGACAAGGAGACAGAGGACGAGAAAGAGGAGTAAAAATAAGAGACAGAGGACGAGAAAGAGGAGTAGAAATAAGAGAAAAAGGAGTAGTATGAGGAGGAGGAGGATGTGCAACAGAGAAAAGAACAGGGAAAAGAACAAGGAAGAGAAAGTCAAAGGGGAAGAAGTGGAAGAAGAAGAGATGAAAGAGGAAGAAGAGGAGGAGGAAGACAAGGAGGTGGAAGAGTAAGATGAGGAAGATGAGGTAGAGGAGGAAGATGAGGAGGAAGATGAGGAAGAGAAGGAAGATGAGGAGGAAGAGAAGGAAGACAAAGGAGGTAGAACAAGAGAGGAGCGGACGAGGAGCGGAGAAGGGGTGAGGAGAGGAGGAAGCGATGGAAGGGGAAAAGGAAAAAAAAAGGAGGGAGGAAAGGTGGAAGAGGAATAGAGAAAGAAGAGGAGGAATAGAGAAGATAGTAGAATGAAGGAAGAGGAAGAGATGAGGAAAAATGGGGAGAGGAGGAGGAAGAGAAGGAGCAAGAGACGAGGAAGAGAGGAGGAGGTTGAGGAGGTGGGCTGGGACTCACCAAGAAGTCGATCTTGGTGAAGGAGGAGTAGTCACTGACTGCCACGGCCTCTCGCACCGCGGCATACTCCTCGCTGACGTAGTCGAACCATGGAGGCTTGCTGAATGTGTTGGTGTATGCTATGCGGTACAACTGCGACCCACTCTCTGTAACACCATCATGCTGCAGCACCTCGCACAAGCTCAACACAACTCACATAACGCTGTCAATTAATTACAATTAGAAAGTCCAGATTTGAATTTGGAGATAAGACGAACATTTAAAATTTTTAATTTCTATTGAGTTTAACACAATGACGCACGACACTTTACAACCATCCACTGGCTCATGAGAATGAGAGCAACTTTTCATTGATACTCCCAGCAGGCCCAAATGCAACCCCCACCCCCTCCTCTATAGGGGCACTGGTGAAAGACAAGGTTCTGCTGTAATTAATTTTATATTTCAGGAATTCACACTGTGAGACTTTTCCATGGGCATTAACATCTTCTCTACTCACTCAAGAGAAGATCAGACGTAGCGTTGGGGAACAGCCTCATCTCACTGATTGCTACACTGTATAGAGAAAATGAGAACTGCATTTTGTTTCTGGCTGTACTGACCCTTCGTGGAAAAATATGCAAAATGTGATGCTAACAGTGTTTAGTGACAACTGAAAGAACGAAGTAAATTTCTATGTGGCAACACTTGCATTTCGCAATGAATTATAAATAAAATAATTCTTTGCATGTATTTAATGAAAAAATGTAACAAATGGAATGGAGTGAAGTGCTGGCTGCACAGCTGGTTTATGAACCACCTGTACCTCAACTTACATTTCAGTATGAAAAATATGAAATTACAAGCAAGGGCATAGGCAAAAGTGAGTTCTCCTAGGTTGACCTCTCCAAATTCAGGGGGATGCTGTATGAAGAACTCTTCCCCTACCCATCCCTGCAATAATGTATATGTGCGAACATGAGGTGCATGCATATGTCACATCACAGAGTTTATTTACAAACATACAGAAAATGTAAAATCTCATGTAAACACCGCACAAGTTTCATGAACTGTGTGCATGTGACAACTCACATCTCGAGACACATTTCAAGGCAATACATGCAAAGGCCATTCCTTAGTGATATTAGGATCTGTGGTGAAATTCAAATACTGCCGAAACATTTTTTTTTTTAACTTCCCCGAAAAAATTATTTTATGAAAGTCTTTGACATAGGCTACACTCCCAAGTTTTGATGGACAATTTAGTAATGTAAGTGCACATATGTTCATACAATTACCACAAGTTTCTGCTAACGCCATGCTCACTGGGATTTATGGTCATTTCGGTGGTCATGTATTAACTTTCCAATTCTGATGTTCCATTCTCTGATTTCAGACCTGGTGGGCACTATGCTGTCGGACATCAAACAACGGAAGCAGGTACATGGTAAGAAGTTTTCGAAGGATGGGGGGAAGCCATTGGAGTAATTGACATCAAGTTTCTGGAAGGATAACACTCAACATCAACCCAGCTGAGTTGGGTGAAACTGATCTCAGGATGTTTAGGGTTCTTGGCAGTTCCTCTCGTGATGCTGTTACAGTGGAGTGATATCGCAAGTAGTCCGTTGCTCTAGTGATCAAGCATGCTGTATGAGGAGCTGCCAGAAAGCCTAAGACTCGTTGTAACTAGCGGCAGGGCATGCCACACTCCCTTGGACCAAGATGTGGCCAACCTAGTTACTTTCATACGACACTTCACCCACTTGACATGCAGTCAAAAAACAACACAAATTTACGCACAAATTATATACTATAGCACAATCAAGAGTGGCATGCAGCAAAGATGTTGTCGCTACTCGGCCACCTGAGTTATACAGGAGGTGGCCAGCAGTTCAAATAGTTAAATTATGTAGGTGCAGACTAAGGGCACCTGAGGATGTTGCTTTAGGGGTAAACAAATACTCGTATTCTCCGTTAGTTAACACACCAGGAATTTATTGATCAGAAGGTCACATAGTTATTACACACACTGGCGAGACTGAGCCCCCCTCTAGTCGTAAGCCTGGAGGGCTGGTGGGCTGAATACTATGCGTTGGCGAAGGTTTGTTGAAGGGAGACGTTTCTCTACTTATCTGTGACTGCGGCTTTTGGTGAGTTGTCTTCGTTGGTAGCTGAGGCATGGTGAGTTGGGTGGCCCTGGTTCGGGCCCTCGGACTGGCTCTCGTTGACGTGCTGTACGAAGTTGGCTGTTTCCTGCAGCTTTGACGGTCTCTCAATGAAGCCCAGGATTAGGGTTCTCCTGTGACTTGCACTTTCCTTGCGATCCAGGCTGGCGTTCCTGGCTGGAGAGTGCTTCCTCCGTGTCCTTCTTCCGGCCATCGCGTTTCTGTCTGCATTCCTAACCGCGGAAACTGACACTACGTTTTCGGAAATGAACNCCGGCCATCGCGTTTCTGTCTGCATTCCTAACCGCGGAAACTGACACTACGTTTTCGGAAATGAACTCATAAATTCTCGGTACTTTTACTGGGTTTGTCTCGGGAATTAAACATGAAGTTTCGGCTCACGACTCGCCTTCTCGGGGAATGGCGCCACTCGGACTGGGGCTACCACTCGTTTCCGGGAATTTACTCATATTCTTGGCACTGTTCTCGTCACACGACTGTTTACTCCCGATTCAGCTTCATCTATCTCGTCTCGCGGCTGTACTGCCGAACAAGTCCCGTCTCGGCTGGCGATAATTNTACTCCCGATTCAGCTTCATCTATCTCGTCTCGCGGCTGTACTGCCGAACAAGTCCCGTCTCGGCTGGCGATAATTTCTCCCAAACAATTGACTGTGAACAACTGATTACAGCTGACTGCCTGGGCCGGTCCCGAACTCCGGCCCGTTGATACGACTGCCTCTTGCCTAACTGCCTTCTCTGTCTCGCTCACGACTGCCAATGACAACTGCCCGACAATCACTGACTGAATGCTCACAACTGAATGACAGCTCGCCTTGGCTGCTCTCGATTTTAACCCGTCTCTCAATATANGATCACTGACTGAATGCTCACAACTGAATGACAGCTCGCCTTGGCTGCTCTCGATTTTAACCCGTCTCTCAATATATTCAAATTGGCTGTCAGCACATTGGGTCGAGAGAACTAGGGACTTCCCTCATTTCCTTCGCGCGTTTTTTGTATAGGATTTAGTGTCTCCTCAGCGACTCGCTCGCTCAAACTAGTGGTGGAGGGAGGGTTGCTGCAAGCGTCTCGGGGGTTCCTGGGAGCTGTGTCTGCACTAATCTCGGCTGGGGGGTTACCCTGTTTCCTTCGTCGAGGGCTTATATCAGCTAATTTTCGGAACTTTCCCTGTTTCCTTCGGCTGCGGTTCATCCCCGCGTATTTTTTAACCTCGGGACATCCCCGGGGGTTATTTTTCAGGGTGTGAATACAGCGCAATTCCTATCCCCGGTACTCGCCACGCGTCAATCCCCCCTGTCTAACTTCGCTGTTGAACACCCTGTAAACAGCATTGGCTCTGGTTGGTTTCTATCTGACTAACATCTCTATTCCTACTCTCGCTCGCCGTCCTCGCTCACTACTTTAGGGGCGCGCCTGGTGCGCGGTCGGCTAGCCATCTGCTCCTACTTCCCCTCCTCTAGCTGAAGCCTCCCTTTTTCCCCTCTTCTGGCTCTGACCTACTGAGGGAGGTTTGTTATTTGTGGAAAGGTCGTTGCCTCGTACGTCTCTGGTTTGTCTCACAGCTTCATCCTTCACGATTCTTAGAAGGGGGGGAGG
>NQII01005155.1:147365-157497 GCA_002778355.1 Clitarchus hookeri | reverse complement strand
GGCTTCTTCCTCACGGTTAGTTGACATCTCCGGTCCGCTGTCTCGTCCCGCTGAAGTCTGCTGGAGTTCGACTCTCTGCCGATGTATCTCCACTTTCTTCCTTCTTCCTCTCACTTTCTCCCCGTCCACTTCCCGCATTCCTTTACCTCTTCGCTCGCCTGGCTTCACTCATTCGCTCGTACTGCTTTCTTCACTCGCCCACCTACGCCCACGCTTCTTCGCCTGTCTGCTTCACACGGTCATCCCTGCACACGCTACAGTTTCGGCTTCCTTTTTCACCCGTTCGCGTTGCTTCACACTCGTTGATGTTTGCTTCCTCTCGCGTAGTCTTCTTCACATGGGTATTCCCACGCGTGCTACAGTTTCGTAGCCCTCAGGCCTGGCTGGCTCTTTAACTCCCGCGCCCTTACTCGTGCGCGCTGTAGTTTATTTATCTTTAGGCACTTCCTGCACGATAACACTGGGTTTATTTTGCATCTTGCTTTTACCCCTATCTCGCAGTCTCTGTACCATACAGTGAAACTATTTTCCTGCCCTTTCCCTTCCACTCATCCGAGTGCTCTTACGGCGGGCGGAAATACTGGCATACTCTTTCGGAAAATGTCACTATTCACCATTCATGGAGTTAGTAACTTGCTTTTTCCTACTTTTTCTTTCACCGGCGCTCCGGTTACTGTAATTTGTCAGCACGGTTTGTTTGCCTGACCACCTGACGCCACGTCCTTTTCACCACCCAGTGAAAGTGACCTCCTTTCTTCGCTGAACTCCCTTCGCTACGATGTCTTTCGCCCGCTCCTGGCTCCTTTTTCGCTCCCGTTCGCTAATTTCTGCCTTTCTAATTTCTGCACCTCGCTTCGTCTCTAGCTCTCCCTTCGGTCTCTTCGTACTTAGCTAATCTCACCCACCCATGCTTTCTTGTCTCTCTCGTCATGCTCGCCATTTATTGCCCGCCATTCAGTGGGCTGTGGCCTATGGTTTCGCTAATCTCCCTTGGTTCTCCCGCCTTACTCTCTCAAACTTACACCTCCCGTTCGTAGTCGTTAATTCCTCGGCTGCCTGCTTTGGTAATTGGGACTCTTAAGCTAATACTGCTGGACGCCACAGGGTTTTTTTTTAATAGACTCCCTGAAGTCTGGTTAGCCTGACTAGCTCGTTAAGGGTGAACCGCTTGTCTCGGGTTTAGTCTGGTTCTTGTTACAGTCTATACAGACTTAACTATGCCTTAACATGCCCTGCCATGCCTAAACATGCCCCACGTTGGGCGCCATTTTAACTTGTAGCTACTCGGCCACCTGAGTTATACTGGAGGTGGCCAGTAGTTCATATAGTTAAATTATGTAGGTGCAGACTAAGGGCACCTGAGGATGTTGCTTTAGGGGTAAACAAATACTCATATTCTTCGTTAGTTAACACACCAGGATTTTATTGATCAGAAGGTCACATAGTTATTACACACACTGGCGAGACTGAGCCCCCCTCTAGTCGTAAGCCTGGAGGGCTGGTGGGCTGAATACTATGCGTTGGCGAAGGTTTGTTGAATGGAGACGTTTCTCTACTTATCTGTGACTGCGGCTTTTGGTGAGTTGTCTTCGTTGGTAGCTGAGGCATGGTGAGTTGGGTGGCCCTGGTTCGGGCCCTCTGACTGGCTCTCGTTGACGTGCTGTACGAAGTTGGCTGTTTCCTGCAGCTTTGACGGTCTCTCAATGAAGCCCAGGATTAGGGTTCTCCTGTGACTTGCACTTTCCTTGCGATCCAGGCTGGCGTTCCTGACTGGAGAGTGCTTCCTCCGTGTCCTTCTTCCGGCCATCGCGTTTCTGTCTGCATTCCTAACCGCGGAAACTGACACTACGTTTTCGGAAATGAACTCATAAATTCTCGGTACTTTTACTGGGTTTGTCTCGGGAATTAAACATGAAGTTTCGGCTCACGAGTCGCCTTCTCCGGGAATGGCGCCACTCGGACTGGGGCTACCACTCGTTTCCGGGAATTTACTCATATTCTCGGCACTGTTTTCGTCACACGACTGTTTACTCCCGTTTCAGCTTCATCTATCTTGCCTCGCGGATGTACCGCCGAACAAGTCCCGTCTAGGCTGGCGATAATTGCTCCCGAACAATTGACTGTGAACAACTGATTACAGCTGACTGCCTGGGCCGATCCCGAACTCCGGCCCGTTGATACGACTGCCTCTCGCCTAACTGCCTTCTCTGTCTCGCTCACGACTGCCGATGACAACTGCCCGACGATCACTGACTGAATGCTCACAACTGAATGACAGCTCGCCTTGGCTGCTCTCGATTTTAACCCGTCTCTCAATATATTCAAATTGGCTGTCAGCACATTGGGTCGAGAGAACTAGGGACTTCCCTCATTTCCTTCGCGCGTTTTTTGTATAGGATTTAGTGTCTCCTCAGCGACTCGCTCGCTCAAACTAGTGGTGGAGGGAGGGTTGCTGCAAGCGTCTCGGGGGTTCCTGGGAGCTGTGTCTGCACTAATCTCGGCTGGGGGGTTACCCTGTTTCCTTCGTCGAGGGCTTATATCAGCTAATTTTCGGAACTTTCCCTGTTTCCTTCGGCTGTGGTTCATCCCAGCGTATTTTTAAACCTCGGGACATCCCCGGGAGTTATTTCTCAGGATGTGAATACAGCGCAATTCCTATCCCCAGTACTCGCCATGCGTCAATGTGATAGTCTGCTTTTTGCTTAACACAAAATTCCAGTGGACTTAAATCCATACAGAAAACATTAAGATAAAATCCTGGCTGTATGAAGGCAACATGGATTCTACACAAGTACAAGCAGGCAGGTGAAATTAGCAATGGTTCCAAAATAAATTACATGAAGCAGAAACTAAGTAACAGTTGCAAGAAAGACACGATGCCCATCCGCAGGCCATACATAGCCTGACAACCCCTGTTTACCTCAAAAAAGACACACCAACATGGTGTGATTTCTCTCAAGATTCTCCCGTTTTATGCTATGTGTTAATTCCATCAACTCTCTTCATATCATCTCCCACTTTGTCCATTAACCAGACAAGGCTCACAGTAACACAGCTACTTCTCATTTATGCTGTTGACTGCATCTGAAGGCAATGAAAATGCACATTTTATTTCACATTACATGAAAGTAAAAACTTTATGGCCCGAGCAGGAATGGGATCGCAGATGGCACAGCAACTCAAGTGCAAGCTTACCACCAAGAAGAACTGGGTTCGATTCCCAGCAGAGTCGCTCCCCAGAATTTTGTATGTGGGAGTTGTGCTGGACAATGCTGCTGGTCACCAGGTTTTCTCAGGGATTTCCCATCTTCCCTGCCTTTGCATTCTGGCGTTGTTTCATATCCACCTTGTTTCACCTTTATCGGCTCTCAAGTCTAACTGTTAAGATAAACCGAAAACCTCTCCACTCCTGGCAAGAATACTGAGATGTAACATGGTGTAATGACAAGAGGCAGTGGCTGACCTGTCGCTGGCTGGGGCTGAAACCACGATGGTCGCTCGTACCCCATCACCTGGCCGAATACGGCGCCTGCATCCCGCAACTTTGGGTAGATGGGTGACATGCGCAGGTTGCGGCCTGTCTGGAACTCGTGGAAGGGGTAGATCACGGCGTAGTGCAGCCCTGCGGACAATGACATCCCGCTCCCATACTTTTTGTTGCTCTCTACTATCACTTGTCATGCTGTTAAGGGCTCCACCTGGCTGGTGCATGAAGTGTGATGTAGAGGTTTGGTAAAAAAGTACATGATTCAAAAATGTTTAAATATTTTGTAGTGGTGTAGCACTGTCTCTCTCTAGCATGCCGGCTGACTGGGCAAGCATCCAGCTAAAGGGTTCTACCCCCTTGAGAGGATAACTGTTATGCAGTAATGGCCCGGTGTCGGGTGAATGTTCGAGTCCCTTCATTTGTTACGTAATCAGTGTGCCAATCACACAAGTCAGCTGAGGGCTGTGTTTATGTACAAAAATCATTTAACAGAATTTCACCTGGAAGGAAGCCACTTTACAGGCGGGCACGTAAAATAATCTAACCTTAGTGTATGTACAAGTTCCACTTGTGAGTGGTGTGTCACTTCTGCTAGTTTTGCCTGCCGTAGCGCTGAAGGCATTTTAAAGTGGCTCTGCTCTGTAGCCTCCTACGGGTCACACGGCAGGTAATTTCACGTGTGACAAGTTCTAAGTGGTGCCGGCGCTAGGCCTTCTGTTACCTAGGCCGGCCTGTATCTACCTAATATTTACAACACGAGTAACCTTGCGATGAATACATTGACGTACGGACCACCTACAGAAAAATAAAAAAAACCTATTACCCTCAAGGACACACAATAGCACTTCAAATAATTTACAAGAATTTTAATTTTGCTTACGTAGGAAAGTCCCTGAGTAAACAGGCTTTCACCTGCATTATTCTTCACCTACGAGGAAGTCCGTGTTTCACTAGGTAAGTTTGTGATTCACTGTTTTGAACTAGGATGTCTATTGCATCGTAGCTAGATACTTCCACTGTTTTGAATGATTATTTCACAAAGCTCTTTATCAATAAACTACGGCTTGTTTATACATTCCTGCGGTACACAGTCTGTCTTTATATTGTACTTACTTGTTTTAAATAACATTACTGATAACAGCAACTTAACAGCTGTTCTAATACTTGCATTTACACCTTGGCCCTGTTGAGTATTTGACAACTCACGCACTCCGGTTACTGCTTGTCTTTGGTTGGAGTCCTGGATTTGCACGGACGGTCCCGCTTCCTCAAGGCCGGATACTGAGGGTACGGCCATGTGAATTTGGAAGTAGGCTGCCATGGTGACTCACAGTAACATCCCGGCTGAGAGGTGTATCGGCAGGCATGGGAAGGCATTTCTCTTGTGAGCTGGCTGCTGGTCTCTGCGTTCCCATCCCCGGCAGTGACCAGTTCCGGGCCACCAAGCACTGGAGAACAATCTAGCATCCTGTCCTCCTGGATAGGCCGTGTTGGGGTGGCCGTCACGGAGAGAGAATCCTCTATTCCCCCTGCCTCCTTGACTCTGCTGGGCTCATCCTCCCATGCAGAAAGTGATGTGTTAGTGGTCTTGGCACCGTCTGGCGTCGTGACGTGGTGGATGACCACATCCTTGTGGGTTGACACTGTCTGGGTGCCATCTGAGGCAGGGGTTCTTCGGGCACCCCTGCCTCGTCAGCGCTGCTGGGCTCATCCTCCCATACAGAAGGCTGTGCATTGGTGGTGTTCTCGCCGCCGACCAGTGTCGAGGCCTGCTGGGTGACCACGCCCTCCTGGGTTGAAGCGTTCTGGGTTGCCGTCTGAGGCAGAAGCACTTCAGGCATCCCTGGCTTGTCAGCTCTGCTGGACTCATCCTTCCGTACGGAAGGTGATATGCTAGTGGCCCCGGCGCCATCCGGCATCATGAATTGGTGGGTGACCACGCCCTCCTGGGTGGACGCGGTCCGAGTTGCCGTCTGAGGCAGGGGCTCTTCGGGCACCCCTGCCTCGTCGGCTCCGCTGGGCTCATCCTTCTCTTGGATGGGGCTGGGTTGCTGGGTTCATCTGCTGGGCTCCCTGTCCAAGGGGCTCCGCCATGACAGTTCTGACCTGGTGGGAGCCATATGGCCGTGTCTGGTGGTCATCTTGCAGATAAAGTCTGTTTGGGTTAAGGGCAAGATCTGGATGGACATTACCCCTCGAGGTGCAGGCTGTTTGAACCTGGTCAGGGTGGGTTGAAAACTTCTCCGGTTGGTGTATAGTGGAAGCTCTGGCTATCGGAAGGTAGGTGATCAAATTTCAGCAGGCATCAGTGGAGGGGGATCGTCCTCCCTTCCTTCCTCTTCTTCAACCTCTGATTCAAATCCTTCGACCTCGCGGTCTTGAGCTCTGGCAGGACAAGGGCGCATCTGCCCTTGGGGTACCTTGCGGATTCGTCCCCTGGCATCCTCTGCCCAGTACACGTTTTAGTTGGCATCCCACTACGGTGTAGGGCTCTTCCCACTTATCTGCGAGGCCCGCGCTGAATTCACTTCGCGCCTTACTAAGTGGGTGACTGCGGAGGAGCACAGTCTTGCCCATCTGGAAGCTTTGGACCCCGGTGCTGGGTTGTGGGTATTTTTTTTTAATGTACTGGGTCTGGGCGTCCCGCGCCCTCGTTCAGGCTAGAGCAGCCAGTCGGACGCCCTCTGGTTGCGGCATCTCAGTGGGAGCTTGTTCCCACTGCCAGTCACCTGGGCGACGGAGAGTTTGTCCCAGAATGAGCTGACTGGGGCTGGTGTCCATGGCCTCATTGGTCCTCCTCCTGAGTGTGAAAAGAATATTCGGTAGGTGTTTGTCTCAATGGTGGTGGTCCTCTCCCAAATTGAGACGGAGGCTTTTCTTAAGTTCTTGATTCCTCCTCTCAGTGGGGTTTGTCTGCAGGTGATAGAGAGGGTCGTCCACGTCTCCACTCCCCATGTGTTGCATGCGGTTTGCCACTAGTGACTGGTAAATTGCATGCCATTATCTATCAGTCTGGCCTGCGGATACCCTCAGCAGGGGAATATCACCGTCTTGAACTTCCGTGTGATGTTGTATGTTCCCTGGCTGAGTAGAGGAAATGCTTCTACTCAGCGGGAAAACTGGTTTGTTACCACCAACAGGTATCCACTTCCTTTGGTGCTTCTCGGGTAAGGCCCCATCAGGTCAGCAGCTAAGTCGGTCCAGGCTGTGTGGGGTCGACGAGATTTTGCTACTGGCTGGATTACGGGATAAGCTTTGCCATGACAGCACGCCTTGCAGTTGTTGACGTACTGTCGCACATCCCGGCTTATCCCGTAGCGTCTCCTTAATGCCGGGATGACCGGCTTGCGTTTAGTCATGGTGGTGGTGGAATAGGTTTGCTCTCAGGTTTTGTGGTATCCAGATCTTCCACAGGGGCCCCAGGCTGTCTGCTCCATGACCAGACCAAGTTATCCCGGAGCTCGAACCTCTGGGGTATGTCCTGGAGGAGACTCTGAATGCCTGGGTCTTTTGTTGATGGTAGCCTATCTGGTACCGGCTGAATTGCAGCTGGAGGAGCCAGAGGTGCTCTACAGGGTTTCTGGTAGGAGCCAGAGAAAGGCTCATTCTCTCCCACTCTTCATCTTCTTTGGTGCCCCCCATCGAGGTCCGGCTGGCGGGATAGGTGTCAGGTAGGTCATTTATTTTGCCCAGGCAGTGTTACACCTCAAAGTCAAATTTTGTTAGGAACATTTCCCATCAACCTAGTTTGGCTTTGAAATTTCTTGACTCGTGCAGCCATTGGAGGGCCTTGCTGTCGGTGCAGAGTATGAAGTGTCTTTCTTCCAAGAGGTAACGGTACTTCCTCACTGCCCAGATTACAGCGAGGCATTCCTGCTCTTTATGTGGTATTTTTGTTCCGTTGCATTCAGTCGAGAGCTGGCATATGCCATGACTAGAGACTGCCCGGCGGAGTTCTCCTGGTACAGGACTGCCCCCAGCCTGTTCTGGCAGGCGTCCATCTGTAGTATCAGAGTGTTATCTCCTTGTGGTCAGTGGAGTTGCTCGATATTCTGGAAACTCTGCTTCAGGTTTAGGAAGGCATTACGGTGTTCTACTCCCCACCGCCAACGAGTTTCCTTCTCTAGGAGGGGATTGAGGAGTGCTATTTGCTTGGCGATATCCGGTACGTAATTGCGTAACCAGTTACACAAGCCTAAGAAACAATGCAGATGTTTCTTGTTGGTAGGTTCTTCAGCCTCCTCTATGGCTCGGATTGAGGCAACATAGGGGTAGTTCCCCTCGGGTGTGACCACATGACCTAGGTCAATGGTAGTCTTTCCAAGTGGCCTTTAGAAAGCTTGCAGTTTAGACCATGTAATTCGAGTCTCTCTAGGACACTCTGGAGGTGTCCACAGTGTTCCTCCCATGACTTTGAGTATACAATTATGTAGTCGAGAAGATTCTGGCTTCTCCTATATTCCGTACGGTGTGGGTCAGGTTAATAGCTAGTAGTGCGATGGGATGCATAACATTGTTCAGATCTTTGTAATTTATGCAGAACCTTAGCTGCCCGTCCTTTTTTGGGACTAGTACTACCCGTGAATTGTAAGGCGAGTTAAACAGTTCCACAATTTCCTGCTTCTTCATTGCCTGGACTTCCGTCATAATGAGGTGCCGCCTTTGGGCAGACACTCGGTATGGTCTGTTATATACAGGCATGTCAGTGATGGGCCATTTCTCATTTGGATGCCTCGTGTGTGGCGTAGCGATTCCTCTTGGCCAAAGGCTCCAGCATGGTCGTCCAGGATTTGCCTAAATTGAGAAAATTCGTGTTCTGCTAGCTGGTGGTTTATAACTTCGGGTGCAATTGAGGATGGGATTGCCACGTCTGGGCTGTGTTCCCAAATGACAGTCACCCGGTGATTGTCTCCGATATAGATTTGTTGCTGGCCATGGTCCATACACTGTGGTCCAGCTGCGGCATCTTCCACCTGGTTGGGTCGTTTAACATCTGTTCTTCTCTGCGGGGGTCAAGCCCTTGTTGTTGTTCCTTCCCCGCCCGCTCCGCCTGCTTAATGGGGCAATCTCTGTTAAAGTGCCGTTCCGGACAGAACCAGCGATTAGGGAGCGAATGGTTGAGGGGTGAGGGAGGGTTCCCCTTCGCTCGGGCTGCTAATCGGTCTCCTGGCTTTTACCGGAATGCGATTTGTTCAGCAGGGCTTGTGCCTTGTAATTCCTTTCCATTTCACATGCTCATCAACCGTTTGCAGTTTTGGAATTTTTAATAAAATTATGCAATTTGGGAAGTAGCATACGTGTAATGTGGCGCACGCAGCTTTCCTCGTTTCCCCTCGGGGAAAATTCCGTTACAAATTTGCACCTTCCGCCTGACGAAGATCACTGCCTCTTCCTCGGCAGCCTGGGTTCGGCTATGAAATTTGGTGGTTAAGTAGGCTATTACCTTCTTGTCTGAAAACAGAGTGGCCAGGCGTGAACACAGCTGCCCCCATTCAGTGATAAACTCACCGTACTTATTACACCATTAAAGGGTTTTATCCTTTAATTGCTTCTGGGTCCTCCCAACCAATTCTTTAATTGGAACCTCATTATCGTGCAGTTCCTTTTCGCAGTCTAGGAAGTTGAGGCCCTTCGCTACCCCAGGTAGTTCTTATACTATGGCAAACGCCAGGATTATCCTGTCTGCATTCCTCCGCACGTTGGCATACCTCACATCTATATACGAGGTCCGGTCTCGTGATTGGTTGGAGCTGGGCTGGTGGTTGGGCAACCAACTTGTCATAGGTGTAAGGCGACGGGGAGGGCTGAAAGTGCACTTGGTGAAAGCCGGTAGCATATCCCAGTGTGCAGGGAATGTACAGATTCAGCACCCCAGAGTGCCTGGTTGGGTAGTCGTGGCTAGGGGAATGACTATTGTAGTCCAGCCAACCCCGTGGTGAAGGCCTACGGGGTAGTCATCGGCTTCATTAGGTGTAAGAGCAGATCGGTGTGAAGTGGTGTAACCTTCTCTCTAGACCACAGCCTGATCCCACTGTTGGTTCCGGTGGAGGGCTCTTCGCCCCAGCTGACGAGCTCTGGTGTGGCCTTCTCAGTTTTATTGTCTGGGAAGGGCTTGCCCCTGTGCTGCTGCATGGGCAGCGATGCGAATATATAGCCTAGCGCTGCTCAAGTTCATCTCCACCTCCTCCATAGATCAGGGCTGGAAACGCGGTGGAAACGCTATAGCTGACGGAGTGAGGACGATAATGGGCTAGTGGCGGCCCCGCCAGTGCACTGGCGATTAGCCACGGTGAGGTCCTGTGCTGTTTTCCAAGGGCTGCATATGTTCTTCGCCTGCTGTGATAACCCGTGAGCCAAGTGCACAACCACAACTGAGGCCTTTGGGTAGATCTCGGGGTGACGGAGCTCCGCAGAAGGGACTGTCTAGCGCCCTGAAGGAGTTGGGCTTCTTCTGGGTGAAAACTCAGTGTGCACGGAATAGTAGTGGGAACCCAGAGGATAAGTGAGAAGCCCCGGCCTTTTGGCCGTGCTGATCGCGGGTCAGACTCTTGGCATTGGTTGAACCTCCCACTGAGAGGAGGCCTGGAGACAAGTATTTGCCTGAAGGGCGGCAACGGTGGCCCGTGCGGCCTCGGTATCCGTGAG
>NQII01005155.1:120360-147342 GCA_002778355.1 Clitarchus hookeri | reverse complement strand
GGGGGGGGGGGGTGGAAGAAGGCATTCCCTCCCACTGAACCCCCACGACACACAGTGCTGGGTTTGATGATGGGCTCTTGTCACTCGAATACCCTTCGGCGAATAAAAGCGGCGTGTTACCGGACCCGGTTTCGAAGGGTTGATGCTCGTCAATGAAGGGATGCCGGTCTGGTCCGCCTAGTAAGAGGACTCGTTTACGAAGCGCGTTTGTAGAGGTTGGATAGGCCTCTGCCCCATCAAGGTGGCGCATGCAGATTCAACTCTGTACAATGCTATTGACAGGTGAGGTAGAAACCACGCCCACCCACCGTGATTGGAAGGAGCGTAATCTCTTTCTAATGGATTGCATTCAACTGCAGCCAATTAAAGCACTGTAGTGCTAATTATTACTCTCTGGGTGCAGACTTTATGGGACTGGCCGGTGTGCAGAGCATGGATTACCTAATACCTGAAGTGGTAAATACAATGTCTGAAGTGGCTTTGTGGCTGAACTGAAATACAATACTAGTGCTGGGCGCTGTGTACACTGTATGTTGCTCTGAATTATACTCCTGTTTTACCCAATGGGCACAGGCACAGGAGACCCGACTGCCCAAACGCTGTACAAGGTACAGATAACGATGAGATAAAGATCTGGCCAGCCTATGCATATGTGATAAGTCTGCACACAGGCAATGCATTGTATCATATTTATTCCTTGCACGGCTCAATTAAGCCGGCTGCAATATGCAGTCCGGCAGGTTCGGCAGTCGTTACATCTGAACTCTAGCCCGTCTGTCCATCCCAAACAGAGGTAATGGAAGCTATGTTGGCAGTGCGTACATATAATACTGTTTGCCCCCATGCCAGAGCAAGTGGCTATATGGCACCTTTCAGGTTGATCGGTAGTGGCCTAAGCCATGGTGTTTGTTGTCTCCCCTTGGTTGGCTATACTAGCTTCTGTATCTGACATTTTGGCTAGTTTCTTGAGCGCCACAGGGTGTTTTCAGACTCCCCAAAGTCTGGTTGGCTTTTGGTTAGACTCCCGGCTAGATTAACTGGATCTCGGGGTCGTGCTGGCCTAGTTCTGCAAGATGAACGAATTAACAAGCGCTGTGACCCCCCACATTGGGCGCCATGAAAACTCTTTGACGCGTGACATTGGCTGACCAACGACGATGTCACAGTCGGGCAAGGTTTTGTGTTTCAGTCAGAGACACGGGCGGTATGCTTAGCTGACTTTACTGGCTGCTATCCTGACTTCGGCCGGTGTATAGACTAGGGCGCGTGGCTTGACGGTACTGCACAAAGTCGGCTGTGGGTATGACTGTCCCTCGGATTACTGGTTGGCACATAGCCACTGGTTTATCAGTACTGGACGTGGCTCGGGGTAGCTCCTGGTATGGCCACTGTTGCTGCCGAGGTTGGCCAGACCTCATGCTCAGTCCTTGGGCGGAGGTGGTACTGCGGCTGGCAGTGCTGAAGAGAGCCCACAGAGGTCTGCTCGTCCTGGTGCTTCGGAACCACGGGTTCGCGATCCACAGTGGAATGTGACGTCCCTGATGGAAGTCAGTGACGACCGGATGCAGCTGGCAGATGGTCTTGAACGGGGGCTGAAATAAGGAGGGAGAGGGAGCTGCGAGGTGAGTCCTCTCCAACTGTCGGGCGGCTTGAGCTCATTCCCGGGGAGTTATGCTGCAAAGTGAAGTTGGGACTGGATTACAGCTCCCTTTGGATTCGGAGGAGGTAGCTGCCTTCCTAACTTGCCACTTCACACAACTCCTTTGGGTGTATGGCATAAAGGTAGGTACTAAAGTTGGCCCCATGAAGTAAGAGCAGGCGACAATGATCCCTAGTTAAGTGTATAACCAAGCCGAGGCCAAGCCAAACAGATTCGTCATATTCGATTACTCCAACTGGCGACAGTTCAGCGCGGTGGTTAGAGTGGTGGGTTTACCCTTGATGTCTGACGACATTGGTGTAGTTCAAAGGTAGGCAGACCTCCAGAAGCAATCTATCACTCCTTCCGGCAACAGTTCACAGTGGTGGATGGAGTGAAAGAGCTGGACTGTTTGACTAGTCGCCTTGTGGATTGAGTCTCTGGTGGTTGTGCATGCATAGCAACATGCATAGCTATTTCTCTTTTTGCACTAGTAATTGAGTAAATAATTTTTATAATCAATAATTGCTGATGTAAAGTAGATTTTAATGTTTTTACATGTCTGTTTTCTTTTACTGCAATGTAGATCTGTATCAGTTGCTAATAGTGCAATGAATTGGGTTTTGTCCCTTTCATTAATGTAAAAAAATTAATTAACATTGCAGGTAATAAAACAAAGAAAATAGTTTTGCAAATTGCAGTACTCATTTGATGCTGAAAATAATTGGGACATTTCTTCTATAAAACTTCAGTTTGTCTCGAGCTCAACTCCAAATCATGATCTTCTCAAAAAATTTACACAATCTCGAATCAAATTCAAAAACCTGTGCTCGCAGACCTCTACCCACTATTAATTAATTTTATTCAATTTTCAGATTTTTAAAACATAAGATATAAATTAAAATTAGTACAATTCTTTCTGTCTGTTTTATTCAAGTAATTTTCCACTATTTTCATTTTTCATTTTTACCAGACTATAATTTTATTGAAAAAAAAAAAATAATAATAATAATAATATTTGACTGTTGAACAGCATTTATTGGACTGTTTGTCTTTTGTCTAATATATGAGCTTGTAACAAGAGCCTAGATGCTGGTGAGCTGGTGACCAGCCGAAGCAACCAGACATGCACACCTCACCTGGAATCTCGCGCACGCGGTCACGCAGAAACTTGCGGTTGTTGTGCAGGCCGAGAAAGCGGCTCACATCCAGCTCGTACATGTCATAGGGGGAGGAGCCGCTCACTATGAGCTCTGCGGTGGCCTTCCCCACACCGCCGGCCGCCGAAATGCCGATCGTCTTCATTCCCGCCGCCACGTAGTAGTTCTGGATCTGCGACCAAGAAAACTACGCTATTGTTCTGGTCACAAACCATATCATTTCACATTATAATGTGAACAGCATTATGTTATTTTCACATGTGTCAATGGACCTATGCTCATCCAACACACTTTGCAGGACTCTGAACCAATAGTAAACACTCGGCACTCTGGTAGCTTCACTCCATGTGACCGGGTTAGACAAGAGAATGAGTTCTGTCTGTGGTGGCAGCAAATGAGCAAGTTGAGAGATTTTGGCGGCTCTTAGCAACGAGGTCTTGAGAGCCGACCAATGAACAAGTGACTCCAGCTTGAGTATGTAGAGGACTGTAAGTTTTAGCTTTGTATGATCTCTATTCTCTATTCATGGTTATACTACAACTACAAAATTTTTGTAAGTGAGCATAGGTAACATATATGAAGGATATTCAGTATCTAACTACTTTCGTTACGTTACATTTTCAGATTTAAAAATAATATGTAAGTGGTATATGATCACTTACAGAGAGTTAAGCTAATGAGACATAATATTTTAATACTAATAATGACGATTACAATTTTTATGTGAACTCCATTAAAATCCCTATTTTAGTACTTATCAAAAAAACTAGCTGTTATGGATCTTTGCATGAGTGAAGGTAAGAGGTATTTGGGTTTTAAAACCCTAACTCCCCCCCTATCCCAAGCAATTGAGCGATGTTTAAAAATTTAAACATAACAAATAATAGGTACCTTCAACTTCGCTGTGAAGAACATGATAAAGAACACTATAACCCACCTCACGAACACACACTGCTTATAGCGTAGAGACAAGATTTCATCATTTTATTTTTAGCTCAATTTTGTTTTAAAAATGTAAGATTTTGTTGTTTTTCTTTTTAATTTTGTAGACGCTCTGTATGGTTAACAAAAATGCACATTTAAACATGTATTCACACAGCATTTGTACTACAAAGTATTTAATGAATTTGCCTAGTGTTTATAGACCATGTGCAAAATTAAGTAGACTTATTAAGCAGGGAAAATTTCTGAAAGGGAACTTCTTAAAAGGGATTCATTGTAATGAAAAGTAAGCACTTCAAAATAAAATAATGAAGAGATATACGTAATAACATTTTAGGTATTTAATTATTTTCTGTCACAAAGTGGAGTGGAGAGTGGAGAGAAATTCATTTTTAGGCAATGTTGTAACTCTTCAGAAAGTGAAGGCTATTTTAAATTACCCAGTGCCTTTAAATAGGAAACCACTTAAGCATTTGGTAGGATTTTTTAATTTTTTTTCAGAAGGTACATAGCAAACTTTAGTGAAACTTGTTCACCATTGAGGGAGTTGATACAGAAAGGAAAAACTTGGGTTTGGAGAACAGATCAACAGCAGGCCCTAAGAGGAATTGAAACAAAAGTTAGTATCAGCTGTTCTCTTACAATTGACTAAGTTAGACCAGAAATGTTACATTGCTTGTGATGTTTCAGATAAAGCAGTACTTTCTCAGTACGAGGATAGTGAATAGAAACCAATCATTCTTGCTAGCAGAGCTCTCAACACAGCAAAGTTAAACTGTACTGTTTCAGAAAAAGAGTTGCTTAGTTTAGGTTTTGAAACATCAAAATTTAGAACTTCCATTTTTGGCAAACGAACAGAAGTTCAAACCCGATCATAAAGCATTGTGCCATTTAGGGTCATTGATGTTGTTGCATTGAAGGATAACTAGGTGGATTTTGGCATTATGTACAGGAATATGATCTGAATATACAGTATGTACCAGGTAAACCACAGGTAGTAGCAGATGCATTATCCAGGTGCCAGGGGGATGATATAAATTTGGAGAAAGAGTTCTTTCTCAGGGCATATAAAAAAACAAGTATCATTATACCAGGGATTGGTAGGTCAAATGAACCAAGAAATATCCTAAGATGAAAAATATGCAAAATTTTTGGATGAGTTAAATTTAGGATGTTGTAGGAAAGTAATATCAGACTTATTTACCATCCAAAATATAATCCTATTTTGAAGGAAATAAATAGGGGAAGAGCAATGGGTATTGTGTATTCCTGATAACTTGGCAGATGGGATATGTGAAAAGGCACACGTAGACTGTGGCCATTTTGGAGTTGCAAAAACAGTTAAATTTATTCAAGAGTCCTATTGGGTTAGAAATATCTATTGTCGAGTAGCTACGAGTATCAAAGTATGCCTCCGGTGGGCACAAACAAAGGTGCCGAACCTAAGGAGTTATGGAACTATGTAACGTGTATCAGCTACATTAGTTGTGTTTGGGCCATGAGTCCATTTAAACTAGTTTAAATTTACTGTCACATTGTGACAAGACTAATGATGGTGGTATCATCGGCACTGGAGTGGAACTGCTGGAATATACAAGACCGGTTCAACTTTGTTTTCATATCTGTAAGTCACAACTCGAAATGTTTTGGTTGACGTACAGTCTGCATTGTTCTCGAGCCTAGACATTTTGGTCCTTTCGGGCTGGATATGCGCCGGTGTTTGTGATCGATATTTCTTTTATTAATTGTGGGCTCGTCTATCTGTTGTGATTTCGCTTTGCTTAGCGAGCACATGCGTGATGGAAAAGTGTTGTTACCAGCCACGAACTTATTCAACTCACAACTATGGTTGTTTATCATGACAAATTGTGAACTTTACCGCAGTTTGTTGACTTGGGATAGCGTGTTTGTATGTACGTGAGGTCATTTTCTTTGTTCGTTGCGTGCGTTACTTGACTTTGCCAGTTCCTTTGTCCTGAATTTGGTTATGTTTTTTTTTAATTTCTTTCTTTATACATCACTTGTAACGTGAATGGTGCATTCTTATCACTTGATGTCATCAACCTTTTGCAGTTACAAGATTGGTTTCATGCTCATGTGTTTTTGTTAGGTTATGTATGTTTTCCGCCAGGTGTCTCAATCTCTCTCTTTGCTATGCTATGTACATTAAACACGCAACTCTTGTGTTGTGATTCTCAGTTTCTATTGCACGTTATTGTGCATCGCAGCAAGTTTAATCATGAGTGATGCTCAAGCTGCCATACTGTGTCTACAATTGGCCGAAGGATGCCTCGAGCACGCGCTTGGCCTCACCAAGTGTGTTGGTGCAGACTCCTCTAAAAATAATTTATTCACTGCAGCCGTGCGAGATCCGCCAGAAATAAAACGTAACTTTAAATCAGATTACATTAATGCAGAAATGGCAGCTGAACAACTAACAGGCTTTGTAAAAGACGCACACACAGCCCGCCTCTTGAACTTTGAAAATTAATACTATGATATTACGGTAATGGTAGAATCTCTTGCGAGCAAGTCAGAGGCAGCACAGGCAGTAGCTACCAGCACACGGAAGATAAACGTATCACTTCCTAAGATCTCTTTGCCACAGTTCGACGGAAGTGCAAAAGACTGGGTGAACTTCTGTAACTTGTTCAGCGCACTTGTAGCTCATCACTGAGACCTAACTCCAGTCGAAAAGTTGTCCTCCTCAAAGTTGTCACTTAGTGGTGAGACATTAAGTATGATTCAGGCGTTGCCTATGTCTGATGAAAATTTTGACGCTGAAAGGAAGTTGGTATCGGAGCAATATTTGAACAAAAGATTAATTGTCTCTGTGCATGAGGAAGCTCAGCTGGAAGTACCCACAATATCCTCTGAATCGTTCTCCTCACTGCGACAGATACTGACAGTTGTAACAGAGAATGTGGCAACACTGAAAGCTCTGAAGGTTACTGTGCAACACTGGGACTTAGTCTTACTTACCATCCTTTGCAGAAAAGTGTAAGATTACCTCGACAGACACCAAGCTCTCCACTCGCAAGTCCTTTGTGCAGTTCTCAGAAAAACATTTTTGTGCTATGTAAGCAGTTGCATCAATATCTAGGCTGGCACCTTCAAAGACCAAACCTGTGCAGGTTTAAGTAGATTGTAAACTGGCTAACGGTTACCATTCACCTAATGTATTAATGGTGAAACTTACCCCTTCTCGCAGCTTATGCAACACTGCACATTTGATGTAAAAATGTCCCCAGTTTTAACAGAAGCCACTTAATGAACAATTTCCACTTGTCGAGGAACTCAAACTATGTTTGAACAGTTTGCAGCCCTTGCACCAATGTAAAAACTGTCCTTCAGCAGTCTCGTGTCATCTCTGCACGGGCTGCTCTCCCAGGCACCATTTAACATTGCTCGTGGTGAGGTATCTTGTGTGCTAAAGCCTTGTGGGCAGACACAGACATTATTTTCAGTAGATGCTTTAGTGTTACCTCACATAACAGGACACCTCCCATCCGCTCCTGTGAACCCCCAAGCCTGGAGCAATCTTGCCCATCTGCAGTTGGCAGACCCAGCCTTTGTGACTCCAGGGGCAATTGACACATTGCTGAGTATAGAGGCTTTTCCCTTGTGAAGGACTGCCTGGTACTCCAGTATCTCTGGACATGCACTTTGGCTGGATCGTGATGGGAAAAGTTGACAGCATTTTGCCTCACTTGCAGTCCTCACATATTTTGTCATTCTTTGTGGCTTCCAGTTTGTTAAGCCCATCACTGGACACTGTTATGGAACAACTGCCACCTGATAAACCAACATCACCACAAGCCGATCTACTCTGTGAAAAGTTGTTTGTAGAAGGCCATGCTTGTGATGGAAATGGTCGCTACAGTGTTGTACTTCCCTTTAAGAGTCTGGACCCTGGCCTAGGAGACTCCTACTCAACTGCACTTTGTTGTTTCCATTCTCTTGAGCTTCGTTTTATATGCCAGCCAGATCTCAAGGCACGTTATGTTTCATTTATGCAAGATTAAATTAACTCCGGTCATATGAGCTGTATTGACAGTTCAGATGTGAATTCCTGTCACTCCTACTACATTTCACATCACTGTGTGCACAAGCTTGATAGTAGCACCATCAAACTTCATGTCATGTTTGATGTATCTGCGACAGCCAGTTCTGGTTTGTCTTTGAATTATGTATTGTTGACTGGACCTAACCTTCAAAAGCACATAGTAGAAGTGTTGCTTCAGCTTCAAATTCCAGTGATTATAATTACAGGTGATATAAAACAAATGTACAGCCAAATTCTGGTCTCTGATCCGTATAGAGATTACTGCGCATCCTTTGGAGGGAGTCTGAAGATCAGCCTCTCGAAATGTACCGTCTTAAAACAGTTACATACAGTGTTAAATCGGCCCCATTTCTCGCTCTCCGAACTTTGCAACAGCTAGCAGAAGATGAGACGGAAATCTATGCAAGTGCTGCAAGCGTTTTGTTGTCTGACACTTTGTGAATGATGTAGGCACGATGTCACTTTTGTTGTGAAGCTGAGACAGGAACTGCAACAGTTTTTCTCGCAAGGTGGATTCCAGCTTCACAAGTTCACCAACAGCAGACTTCTGTGCTGGAAGGCTTGTGTCCAGAGGATATGGAACTCTCGAGTACATCCTACTCCCCTTAATAAAGACCAAGATGTTAAAAATTCTAGGGCTGCAATGGAACCCCAACACAGACACTTTTGGTTATGATATTCAACTGAGACCTCTGGTTCTGATAAAACGTGGAATCCTTTCGAACATAGCCTGGGTTTTTAACCCACTAGGATGGTGGTTGTCATTGATATTCTTCGCCAAGCATTTGATACAACAGCTATGGCTGGCAAGTGTTCATCGGAACTACCTGGCACCTTCTGTTATTATTGCCATGTAGGAAACCATTCAAAATTAGTTGTCTTGTTGTTTCACCATAAGCATTCCTCGTATCACCCTTAGCAGTGCAGACTCACCTCACCCTTTGAACTGCATGGTTTCTCTAACAGCTCAGAGAAGAGATATGCAGCTGTAGTGTATCTTCAACAAGTGTCTTGCTCGAGTGTGGTCACCATCCATTTGCTGCCTGCTAAACCTGAGGTGGCTCCTCTCAAAAGAGTAACACTTCCTCGCCTTGAGCTCTGTGCTGCTGTACTTCTGGCTCGATGCTTATGCTTATTGTTGGATAAGTACTCATTGATTTTATCCTTGGAAAAGACATATGCTTCGACTGACTTGTAAGTTGTACATTCATGGATTAGAGCTTCACCACATGTATGGAAAACTGTTAGTAACCAAGTAAGTGAAATTCAGAGCTGTACCTCTGTCGATTGGTGGCATCATGTACCGAGTGAACAGAACCCAGCAGATTGTGCATCTCGTGGCCTCACTCTTGCACAGTTCCTCGAGTATCTGCTTTGGTGGTCATGACCTGCCTGGCTCTGTGAAGATAAGAAGCATTGGCCATGAAGTACACTTNCCTCGAGTATCTGCTTTGGTGGTCATGACCTGCCTGGCTCTGTGAAGATAAGAAGCATTGGCCATGAAGTACACTTCATGATTCTAACCCCATTTGCAATGAAGAGCATCAAACTATTGTGCTGCAGGCCACCTTGACACAGTCACCATTCCCAGACTTAATGGAAAGACAGTCAAAATTAAATAAGGTACAATGAATAGTTGTACTGTGTTGCAGATATGGGCAGACAGTTTGTGCAGGAGGATCACCCATCACAGGTCCAGTTCAGTTGGATGAGATGCAAAGGGTCCTCAATATCCTAATCAAGATCTCGCAAATAAAATTTGCTGAAGAGTTTGCTCGTATTGCCTTGTTCTCCATCCATACGCATCCAGAAGCTGGCTCCTTTTGTAGATTGTGAAGGCATCCTCAGGGTAGGTGGTCGACTGCAGAGGGATGAATTGCAGTTAAAAGAGAAACATTCAATCCTTCTCCCAAAAAATTGTAGTCTTGCAGTGCTGCTGATTGATGAGCTTCATTTAAGGTTTTTGCACCCAGCATCCCACATGCCGCAGCAGTCACTGCTTCAAAGAGAATTTTTGGTATTTGACGCTAGGAATCTCATTTGTAACAGCCTTTTAAAAGGTATATGTTGCTTCCGAACCCACCCCAAACCCCTCACACCGATCATGGGATGTCTTCCAGCTGAAAGAGTGCACCAGGCCAAGGTCCCTTCTCCATCACCATGACTAGGCTCAGAAAGCCTCGTGTGCTGCAGGCATACGTATGCCTGTTTGTGTGTTTTGCCACAAAGGCCATACATCTAGAGCTTGTTTCAGATTTATCAACAGAAGCACTCCTGGCAACCTTTAGGATGTTTGTCACTCAACGTGGACAATGTGCCAACATTTACAGTGACTGTGCCACCAACTTTGTTGGAGTCGGTCATCATCTGGAAGAAATGCAAAACTTTCTTGCTGATAGTGTCACTTGCAAGCAGTTTGCAGACAGTTTAGCAGAGCATAAGGTTACCTGGCACTTCAACCATCCAGCAGCTCCTCACTTCGGTGGACTTTGGGAGGCAGGTATCAAATCTGTCAAGTTCATTCTCAAGAAAGTTGTGGGTACCCAGTTTCTGACATATGAACTGAGCACTGTTTTAGCCCAGATTGAGGCAACGCTCAATTAAAGACCTCTGTGCCCATTGTCAAGTGATCCTAATGACTTCTCTGTACTAACTCCCAGTCACTTTCTTACAATGGGTCCACCCCAGGTATTGCCTGAAATGGATATGTCATCAACTCCAGTCAACAAGTTGACCAGGTGGTCACTCCTACAGCAGATCCACCAGTCATTTTAGAAGCGGTGGCATGTGGAGTACCTCCATCATCTTCAGCCCAAGGTTAAGTGAACCAGTGGCGAAGACAACATAGCTGAAGGCAGCTTGGTTTTGGTAAAAGACCAAAACTTGCCCCTCTTGCAGTGGAAGCTTCGCAGAGTAGTAAAGATCTACCCTGGGGCAGATGGTGTGTGCATCGCTGACGTTTGTACCAAGCAAGGCACCTCTTCACCAGGCCAGCTGTTAAATTGTGTCCTCTTCCTCTCAGCTAGTGCATGACCAAGAGATCCATCTGTGTATATAGAACCTGTTTGTGTAAATAATGATTGGTCTGTTTCATAACTTTGTATACTGTTAATGGGACTGATTAGTGTTGAAGTGTGCACCCTTAAAGGCGGGCAGGATGTTTGGTCCATGGGTCCATTTCAACTAGTTTAAATTTCCCAGCACATTGTGGCAACACTGTCCATGGTGATGCCATCGGCAGTGGAGCGGCGCTGCCGGAATGTACAAGACCATTTCGGCTTTGTTTTCGTATCAGTAAGTTGTAACTCGAAATACTTTCGTTAAAATACAGTCCACATTGTTCTCGAACCTAGACAAGTTTTGGATGTGTTTTCAAAANGAAGACAACATAGCTGAAGGCAGCTTGGTTTTGGTAAAAGACCAAAACTTGCCCCTCTTGCAGTGGAAGCTTCGCAGAGTAGTAAAGATCTACCCTGGGACAGATGGTGTGTGCATCGCTGACGTTTGTACCAAGCAAGGCACCTCTTCACCAGGCCAGCTGTTAAGTTGTGTTCTCTTCCTCTCAGCTAGTGCATGACCAAGAGATCCATCTGTGTATATAGAACCTGTTTGTGTAAATAATGATTGGTCTGTTTCATAACTTTGTATACTGTTAATGGGACTGATTAGTGTTGAAGTGTGCACCCTTAAAGGCGGGCAGGATGTTTGGTCCATGGGTCCATTTCAACTAGTTTAAATTTCCCAGCACATTGTGGCAACACTGTCCATGGTGATGCCATCGGCAGTGGAGCGGCGCTGCCGGAATGTACAAGACCATTTCGGCTTTGTTTTCGTATCAGTAAGTTGTAACTCGAAATACTTTCGTTAAAATACAGTCCACATTGTTCTCGAACCTAGACAAGTTTTGGATGTGTTTTCAAAATCTGTAAAACTGTATCATTGAGGCAGGGTTCTGTTAATGCTGTAACCAAAATAATTACTTAAGTATGTTGCAGAGGTTGGAATGCCCAAGTATGTAATATCAGATAATGGAACACAGTTCAGGAGTAGAAAATGGAGAGTAGCACTTGAGAACCTTTTAGGAATACAGATAGGTTAAAGAAGATGTGTATCATCCTTCCGCGAACCCCACCGAGAGAGTGATGAGGGAGTTGGGGAGGCTGTTTAGGGTTTTCTGCCACGAGAATCATAGCTCATGTATAGGAAAGCTAGCAGAGATAGAACACCTTTTGAATAATATGCAACACGACAGCACAGTATATACACCTGTAGAGTTAATTAAGTCACAGCAACCAGAACCACAGTTAACTAAGCTGGTGAAGAGTGAAGAGATTTGGATGGCTCTTAACAGTGCGGTCTTGAGAGCCGATGAGGGTGAAGCGAGGTGAGTATGGAGCAGCGTCAGAATGCAAGGGCAAGGCAAACGGGAAATCCCAGAGAAAACTCGCCGACCAGCGGCATCATCCGGCACGATTCCCACTTGCGGAAATCCGGAGTGAACCGGCCAGGGATTGAACCCGGTTCACCTTGGTGGGAGGCAAGCATCTAACTGCTCAGACACCATGGCTCCTCTAAGCTAGTGAAGTTCCCACCTCAAGTAAACAGAGATTTGGCAGTAAAATTTCAAAGAGTAAAGAAAAGGTTAGTATTGAAGGCTAATAAGAAAAAAGAGAGAAAGGTAAACCAATTGAGTTGAAAAAGGGGGACATATTAGAGCAGAATAAATCTCTATCATCTTTCAAGCACAAAGAATTTCACAAATTATTTTTGTTATATGAGGGATCATACGAGATTGAGGAAAAAGTAGGTCATGATGTGACCAGGGTAAATGGGATAAATTATCATATTTCGCTCCCCAAGCCCTGAAATAGACAACAGTCAATGACGTGTTGGAGTTGTTTATGGTAGCTTTGCAAACAAATGCAGTACTGAATATAAGGAAACTCTTATGGGTAGTGAAAGGTTTCAGGTTTGCTAGCCTGTAAAGGGTTTTTTATTTTGTATTCTTGTACCTAAGGCAGAGAACTGAACAGGAAGAGCTACATATGAGCAATGCATATTAATAAGTTTTGTTTCCATTTGTTAAAATATTTTAATTTTAATTTTAGAAAAATCAATAACAATCTTGGAAGTATGTATGTTGGAAGTTATTTGGAAAATTAAACTGCACACTGATATAAGAATTACAATGAATGTAGAGATGTTGAGTCATACAATGTTTCACAAAATATGATTTTAAAAAAATTATCTTGAAAATTACATTAGAATTTTAAAGAATGAACATAATTTTACAGGTAGTTAACAAATTCAATGTGTGTTAACAATTCTAAGTAATGATTATGCACCTAAATATAGTTTGAGCAATTAAGACACATTTTGTCTAGAATTACAAACAGGTTGAGGTGTTGTAGTGTGTTGGGCTTTACTAATACAGGTATGCAAGGGTAAGATGTTGCTCCAGTTTTTATGGTGTCCTTGAATCATAGCACAAAGAGTGAATGTTTTGGTTGGGACAAGTCTAAAGCCTTTTTTTGTCAGCATTGGCCCAATGAGTACGGCAGTGGCTTTTTGTGGTTTTGGGCAGAGCTGGATCCCCTTTGAAGACGTTGTGTGCTGATCCCAGCAAGGAACCAGAATGAGCAGTATATTTTTAAGGAACCCTCATTGGTTCACATTGTGAATACACACACAACTACAACTTAGAAACCATATCATAATTAATTATAAAATGGATAAGTGATATGTATCAATTTATTGCAGCATCCCAATAGATATCTTCTAATGAGTCACTCTTCTTTAACATGTGATCAGAAATTTTTTTTATGTGATTGAGTCTGTGGTTACCAACTCGTAAGCTTAAATTGTTTGTAGAACAGAGTTGCAGTGGTCTGCAGAGTAGCTGCATACAAGGTAGGTTCCCATTTGGGATAGGTTTCTTTGAAATCTCTCTCAAACCGAGAGGGGTAATGAAATGATGCAGTTAATATGTACTAATCTGATCAGGACATTTAGTTCATTTTCTTTTGTTTTGAAAGGAATTGTAATTACTTTTCAGTATTTCAGATGTTTTGGCCATGTTGGTATGTTTATCTGCTACGAGTTTGGTTTTTCTGAAGTCGCAGTTGAGGTTCCGTCAGCGATCACACTTTTTCCTTACGAGTATGTTCTAGAAATTTGATTTTTTAACTTCTACGCAGTTCAGCTGGCATGGGAAAGTGGTTGCGACGGGGTTCGCACAGTATCCGAAGGGATTTTGTACTGCACAATGCCCTTATTTAGTTAGGTTTTTGGCTCCATGGTGTGAGGAGTGGGGATAGAGCATGTAGCGACATCAACTGTCTGCTCCCACTGCCCACTAACAGATTACGACCAGACCAGCCTGCAAGGAAGACACTTCGTCGAGCGTGACAAAATTTCGCCCACACCGGCAAGCACCCCGTGACCTCGTCTTTCTTCGTAACTTCAATTTTCGACCAAACTTTTGTCTACTTAATTATTTCCACCGATGTGGGAGGTCACTAGGGTGCCAGGAGGAAAGTTACGTCCCTCCTTCCTAATTTTCTCGCAATGAGAGTTTTAGTGACGCAAATAAATAATTAACCCTGCGATGCTGTTTTAGTAATCAGCCAGCTCGTCGTATCGCTTACTCTTTACGACTCTGCATTTTGAAGAATGTAAACTGCTTTAACTTGAATAAATTCTTGGAGAAAATTATTAGACAATTCAATCTTTTTCTTTTACTATGCACCTTATTAAAGTCTCATGTCTCTGTCGAGTGAATAAATTGAGCTGTGATTCCCAGTCGCCGAATCTAACACCTGCAACATTACACCCAATTGCTGCACTCAGTGCGCACTGGCCGAGTGCCACATCTTTCAGTTGCCGGAACTCAAATTGAATGCAGTCATTTGCTGATGTTCCAATTGTCAACTGCAGTGTGCACATGAGTGCAATTTTAACCACGCTGTTCCCGGAGTCAGTGAGACAGCTTGAGTGCAAATATGGCTAAAAAGCATTTGCTTTGGGCAGTCATGTGATAATTGCACTTCTCCAGTTTTCAAGTTGCAGTGAGTGCACACCCAGTGCAGTCAATTGTAAAACGCCATAAGTTTAAAGTCTCATTTGATGTTATTGAATGTTGTTCCAATGAAAAATTAATTCAGCACAAACTATCATAATTGATCCCTCAACTACAATTTTATTACTTCACATGTGAATCTTACACAAATTATTTTGTGTTTTCGCAAGGCATTTACGATCAAAAAAGTAAAACAAATTTTGTCAAAATATTGTGATTTCATGTCTTGCGAAAACAAGTGTCCCTATGAAAAGAGTTTTATTTTTCTAAAAAATTGTTTCGTGACACCATTTTTATGGGAGTCTGTGTTCAGATATGCAGTTATGACAAATAATTTTAACTGTAACACAACGACCTTTTAAGATATTGTTTCATGATTGAATAAAGTCTTATTTTCCAACAAACACTGAACAAACTGTATCACCAGGTACTGCATCTTAGGCAGATTTGCAGCCCAGTTTTAGGCTAAGTTCGCTGTTTATCAACATTAATATCTCAATTTCTAAGGAATCCTTTTACCAGAACACCTATACCTTTTAAATATTTACGTTTCATTAATAAGCAAAATGTTGTTTTCTTTCATTATCAGTAATACAGTCTCATTGGTTGCCAACCGAGTGACTNAACAGTTTCATTGGCCGCCAACCGAGTGACCGAAAGCTGCAAAAGCAATCTTCTGCCGCACAAGCTCACAACAGAAGTGAGCAGGCAGAGTGCAGTCCTACGATGTCTGGAGGGAAGTGTGCAGGAAGAGTAAACACAGTACCTCAGGTGCCTGCCCCACAATCCACTTGCAGTCGGGGGAGAAGGCCTCAGGGCCATTGCAGAGGCGGTCGAGCACGGCGGAGCCCAGCGACGGCACACGCACCAACATCTGCTCCAGTAGCACCTGGAAGTGGTCCCAGTCCTCCGGCAGCAGGCGCTCCTCCGGGGAGCCTGCAGACACCCTATCCGTATCAGCCTCCACCACAGACTATGACTTGTTCCCGTTAACAGAGCATTTGTGGAAAGTCATTCTTAGTTCCTCCCACTGGTCCAGAGTACGCCCTACCACAGCAACAAGCAAACATTAAGGCAACTGCCTACCTGGAGATTGAAATGCATTGCAGCATGTTTGAAAAGTTAGTTATTTGACAAAACTATTAAATGTGTTCCCAAATTGGGGATGACTTATAAACATAGAACATTACAGTAAAATTCTATGCACTAATCACTAAACACTACAATGCCAAACCAGAACATAAATTTTACCTGCTAATTATTAAATTCCTAGCCATCAACAGGAAATCACTCGTAATGCATGTACGTACATACACCATTAATGTAAGTGGTGACTGTGTGAATGTTCAGCGAACTCACAAAACTCCTTGAAACCTGTCCTTTCAATTATTGTCTATCTTAACATGCAAACAAGTTCATCTCATATTACTTTCCCTATTCTCTTACTTCGTCTTCCTGTCTCTCTGGTTATGTTTCTGTTGTATTTCCTACTACAAAAACATTCATTTACATTCAAGCTGTCAGACTGAGGTGGTGTTGAAATTTTTTTTCCAGATATTCATGATTGTTGTTTGCTTGCTAGCATCTGGTACGAGTATAGAAAAGGTTTCCAGTTTTTGGAGAGCTAAGACAGCACAATAGGCACTTTTTGAATGTTTTACCATTTTGTCAGCCATCTTGTTTTTTACATAACGAGCAAAAATCCAGAGTCCTAAGAGTGATTTTCGTATTCAACATGGTCCAATTACTCTAAAAACACTTATTAGCAACTTGTTACATGAATTGCTTCTGACAGTCATAACGAGGTCGATTTCTTTACTATGATCCTAGTATATAGTTTAATCTAGTCGTCTTTTGGCAGTTTTTTGCGCGAGTGTTGTTCTTAAAAGACCATGTCGTCAAGGAAACCAAACACACCAGCCATTACTTGATCTAAAATCACATCTAGGGATGTTCAGCAATGTTGCTGTTCCCATGATCTTCATTTAAATTGCTTCGCATGAAACAGGAAGTCCGCACTTCCATTTTAGTTGCACAAATTCCATAACAATTATTTCTAACTCTTTGAACTACCCACTTTTTTATCCACTAAATTCTTTACACAAAGAATATGCCAAATCCAATTTCTGTTCACCTCCGAACGTTCGAGTGGAGTGAGTGAGTGAGTGAGTGAGTGAGTGAGTGAAGATATTTAGGTGGCCTTTAACAGCGAGGTCCTGAGAGCCGATCCAAACGTTTNAAATTGCTTCGCATGAAACAGGAAGTCCGCACTTCCATTTTAGTTGCACAAATTCCATAACAATTATTTCTAACTCGTTGAACTACCCACTTTTTTATCCACTAAATTCTTTACACAAAGAATATGCCAAATCCAATTTCTGTTCACCTCCGAACGTTCGAGTGGAGTGAGTGAGTGAGTGAGTGAAGATATTTAGGTGGCCTTTAACAGCGAGGTCCTGAGAGCCGATCCAAACGTTTGACTCTGTGACAGAAAAATGCCTGGCTGCAGCGTAGATGTAAATTTTGCGTATCTAATCATCAGTTTGAAACTGGCTTCGTAACTGCAGCGCTCATTTTTTTATACTTGTGACATTTAAGACCCTTTTCTTTCCACATGATCACCTACTACCAGGTAAACTCAGGCAAAATTGAAGCAGAAAATTGTATTAAAAATAAACAATGCCTCAAAGAGTCAGTTGTCAAAGAAGACACAATACACATGTTCAATCTTAAACTCTAAATGTATTTAGAAGTGGCCACCAGCTAAAGTAACCGTGTAGACTTCCAGTACATTTACCCTAATATTTAATTAATAAACTGTCAGTTTTTTCTGCAAAAAACTACTGAAAATGCACTTTACACTCACTAAAAGTGGCTTTGTGCCCAGTGTTTACATTTTTTTATGGGACAAAGGGAAATTGTTCCAGGGTACACTTTTATTCTGAAGACTTCTGCCTATTAAAAAAATCAATATATCATTTAAANTTCTGCCTATTAAAAAAATCAATATATCATTTAAAAGTCTATTAATTTTGCACTAGAGACTATTAAAAACTGCCAATGTGAAAAATGCACTTTTAACACAATTTTTGAGATATATATCTTTGTGTGTGTGTGCGTGTGTGTGCGTGTGTGCGTGTGTGTGTGGGGGGGGGAGGGAGGAGGGTCCAAATTGGTCTAAAATGATTTCATGAGGGCAGTGAGCCGTTCTCAAAAACCACGAGGCCTCGTAAAATCGGGGACAGACTATACTAACAACTTTTAAGGTTATGTTGCTTACCATCGTACCTTTCTTCCACTTCACCACAGCACATCACAAACATATTCCCCGCTCTTTTCCCAAGGCAGGGGCCCAAGCGAATTTGCAAAATTTTATACTTATCTTGAAACTTTTTATATACTTTTTATATTTCTCTGAAAAAGTGCCAAACTAAACGTTCTTATATGCTTTTATTTTTTGAAATAGAGGCATTTTTGTGTGTAACTGTGATTGCTGTGAATGCATTTCACAAACTACTAATGCTTTGCAATTACAAATACAAGGGAAAGGAAAAGTACAAACAATGAACAGCTACTTGTAAATTTATAAATATGTGTTACAAGTTCACCAATTTCTACAATTTATAACAATTTTCTTTATAAAACACATCAGACTTTAATTTGTATAATATTCCCTTGCAAGTCATAACTTGTAACTTGTATCTTGTAGGATCATGAAGTAGGCCCTTTAGTTGGCTCCAGTTTTACCTCGTAGTATGTCAAAGAAGCTATTAGAGAATCTTACAAGCCATAACAACGAGAGCAAAGTCACCTGGTATGACCCCATCCTCGAAGGCAGGCTTCGCGACCGGCTCAAACCCTCCGGCCAACAGGCAGCCGTCATTTTCCCGGAAGTATATGTGGCCATCCGGGTCGCGCAGAACTGCACACACGTAACATACCCTGCATTACCACCTTCAAGCAACAGCCACGTCCAGCCGAGTGCATGCGTGTAGCTGGATGTGGTCGTTACTTCTAAACCAGCAGTTACAAATACAATAGAAAATATTTAATTCTAATGATATTAAACGTAATGATATTACAATTTAAGTTTCTTTTGGAACACATGATTGTATGGAATTACTTCCAAGATGAACTAGATTACTGTGATTCAATAATGATCTCCCTCGCATAATGGTCGCACCATAAATTTTAACTGTTCAAAAGAGTAAACATTTTTACCATCTAAAATTTGCAGCATTTGGGCGATTCCATTATCCCGGGTGCAACATTTTGACGCATTTATAGTTTCTTACTATTGATATAAAAAACATTTTTAATGAAATTAAAGAAACTTTCCGATGTAAAATTGGACAAGAGAAAACTAAACAAATAAAGAATTTAAATTAAATATATAAATAGTTACAAGGGAGGTTTAAAGTGCTATCGCGGGTGCAACAAAATTGGCTCACCTTTACAGATCATNTATATATAAATAGTTACAAGGGAGGTTTAAAGTGCTATCGCGGGTGCAACAAAATTGGCTCACCTTTACAGATAATAGTACAAAAACACAAAAGTCTGTTAATTGTTAAACATTTATTCATATTATGAAAAACAATAAATTTATTCACCAAAGTAATAAAAAAAATATAGAAAAAAAAACAATTAATTATTCACTTTTGAAACAATCGCGGGTGCAACGTATCTTACTTAAGTGAATATAAACGTCATTATAAGCATAATATGAACAAAATAAGATATTAAACAATGTATATTACTAATTAGTACACTTCTTTGTCATTTAAGTTAATTATTTCTTTTCAAATACGTCAATATTTGCAGAAAATTCTATTAATATATTATTGCCATCAATCTTTTTCTCTGGCACTTTCAATTTTGCGATAATGTCTTCAAATTGAACGTCTGCTATGTCATTCAAGATGTCGATGAAACATTTACCTTCAATTGTCTTCAGAAATTGTACTCTAACTTCTTCATCTACATCGCTCTGGCACACCCCCACATAGCGATATTGTGTAACATTTTTGCCGGACTTGCAGAGCAGCTGTACGAGCATGTACAAACCAGCGCAAATATATTTTGATGAAACAGCAGTTAAAGCACCAGTTTCAGGGCATGCTTCTACTGGTAACTTCGAAGGTTCAAGAGACATTGTCAAAGATTCACCATATAAAGATTCATCATCTGAGTCGCTGGAAACATCGGAAACGCGCAATTTTGGCCTACATGGTATGAAGGATTTTCTCTGATCCAATTTTAAAGGCAAAGATACATCACGAGTTTCTTTATGTACCGAACGTGAAAGAGGTTCCAAATCTTCATCGTCCCAATCACTTTCTGTTTCGGTGGCAATTTTCAAAACCNTGTTAAACATTTATTCATATTATGAAAAACAATAAATTTATTCACCAAAGTAATAAAAAAAATATAGAAAAAAAAACAATTAATTATTCACTTTTGAAACAATCGCGGGTGCAACGTATCTTACTTAAGTGAATATAAACGTCATTATAAGCATAATATGAACAAAATAAGATATCAAACAATGTATATTACTAATTAGTACACTTCTTTGTCATTTAAGTTAATTATTTCTTTTCAAATACGTCAATATTTGCAGAAAATTCTATTAATATATTATTGCCATCAATCTTTTTCTCTGGCACTTTCAATTTTGCGATAATGTCTTCAAATTGAACGTCTGCTATGTCATTCAAGATGTCGATGAAACATTTACCATCAATTGTCTTCAGAAATTGTACTCTAACTTCTCCATCTTCATCTACATCGCTCTGGCACACCCCCACATAGCGATATTGTGTAACATTTTTGCCGGACTTGCAGAGCAGCTGTACGAGCATGTACAAACCAGCACAAATATATTTTGATGAAACAGCAGTTAAAGCACCAGTTTCAGGGCATGCTTCTACTGGTAACTTCGAAGGTTCACGAGACGTTGTCAAAGATTCACCATATAAAGATTCATCATCTGAGTCGCTGGAAACATCGGAAACGCGCAATTTTGGCCTACATGGTATGAAGGATTTTCTCTGATCCAATTTTAAAGGTAAAGATACATCACGAGTTTCTTTATGTACAGAACGTGAAAGAGGTTCCAAATCTTCATCGTCCCAATCACTTTCTGTTTTGGTGGCAATTTTCAAAACCAACGTGCTCTTGAGATGAGACTGAGAGGTTCGCGCCACAGAAATGCTGTTGCCCTCTTTAGATTGGAAGAAATGTTTTGATTGAATGCCTGGTATATTTTTCAGCCCTTCACATTTATTATCTAACATGGCCTTCCCCTCTTCAACTTGTTCTTTTGATACGAACATAAAGAAAATGTTTGTAGAGAGACTACGTGCCAGGTCATAGAATGCTTGGGCACTGTTAACGATAGCTCTCCGGGACTTAACAGCGATCCACACTGATCTTTTGACACTTCCCGCGATTCCATCGACGGCACCTTTGCCATGTGAGGCAGCAAAAACGTTCCATTCGAAGTGAGTGAATCCGTGTTCTGTTTTGAGAGCATTCATGCTTGCTATTACATACCGATTCTTGAATTGAGCCGCGCCAATTATCGCTGAAGATGTATATAGATGTAATATTATCATTGATCAACTTAATGTATTGAAAAATTTACTGCAAAAAGAGATGCACAGTGTATTTACTGTGGCTTAATTCATAACTTACTATAATCACTGAATAGAGTTTGTTGGTAGTCCAAATACAGCACGTGAAAAGCGTGACTTGCCCATGAGACCAATGTGCTGATTGTATTTCGTCTTTACTGATCAGCCCATAGTTCTCAGCAAAGTCTATTTGTGCAATGGCTTTCTCGCTGGTCAGGTCTTGTTTTGCATTTTGAAAGTACTCGGACTAAATATTTTTAACAAAAAAAATGCAGCTCGAATTTAGCAGTGCTGTCACGTAGTTCATCTAGCGCTTCATCGAGAGGTTTGCAAACTACGATCTGTTTTGGCCTCTGATGCTGAAAAATCCAGACCTTCCAATTAACACTGGGATTTGAATCTAGGGTAATATCCCAAATGTTTTATTCTTTGCATACATCGCAACTGTTGGAATGCAATCTTCATTAATAACACTACACGATACATGGTTCAACAGCTCTCAGTGCGTTTTCGGAAAGTCTGTCGCAGGTTTCGAAATAGCGACAAGAAGATTAATGTAGTTTGAGTGTGTTGTACATACGCAAACATTATGAGGAGTATCATTGATAGGCAGAACGTGNATATCCCAAATGTTTTATTCTTTGCATACATCGCAACTGTTGGAATGCAATCTTCATTAATAACACTACACGATACCTGGTTCAACAGCTCTCAGTGCGTTTTCGGAAAGTCTGTTGCAGGTTTCGAAATAGCGAGAAGAAGATTAATGTAGTTTGAGTGTGTTGTACATACGCAAACATTATGAGGAGTATCATTGATAGGCAGAACGTGAGCAGGTCTCTCTTTATAAAAAAAGAGTCTTACCAACAGATGTTTTGGAGTAAATTGTTTTAAAGAGTTCGAAGGCTTCACGGATGTTCATAATCATTGTTCTCATCGGCATTCTCAACTTTGTTCCCGTTTTTAACTTGATCGATTTCACTTCTTTCATCCCAGGCATTTGTCTGCTAATATCGTCCCTGTCAAAAAAAAAAAAAACAGAGATGGTTTGCATTGACAAACCATGACAGGCAAACATTTTCTGTTGTAGAAGATGTAGGGACTTGGAACCACGATACTACATGGTAACAAAACCGCATCTCGTGAACACTGCCATACCAGAGTTGGAAGGGTGAGTTTACAAGTAACTAGTGTTATAGCCAGTTGTGACAATCTAGCAGTAACCACTAACATTTGGACATATGTTTATGGTCATTATTACTTAAGCATCGCATTCCATTTCAAAAATGATGATTGGGAATTGATTCAACAGGCTCAAGAAGTGATTCTTTTTGAAGGTGTTTCACACACTGCTGCATTGGTTTCAGAAGAATGGGACACAATTTTCAAGAAATGGGGGCTCAACAACAAAGTCGTTGCGGCAGTAACAGATGGTGCTGCAAACATAATGTCCTNCTAGTGTTATAGCCAGTTGTGACAATCTAGCAGTAACCACTAACATTTGGACATATGTTTATGGTCATTATTACTTAAGCATCGCATTCCATTTCAAAAATGAAGATTGGGAATTGATTCAACAGGCTCAAGAAGTGATTCTTTTTGAAGGTGTTTCACACACTGCTGCATTGGTTTCAGAAGAATGGGACTCAATTTTCAAGAAATGGGGGCTCAACAACAAAGTCGTTGCGGCAGTAACAGATGGTGCTGCAAACATAATGTCCTNTCAATTTTCAAGAAATGGGGGCTCAACAACAAAGTCGTTGCGGCAGTAACAGATGGTGCTGCAAACATAATGTCCTCTCATTAGCAGATAAACCTTCCAAGGGTGCTTGCTTGTCACAAAAAAAATTCATTAACTTGACGCTACTTGCTCCCTGTGATATACAGGCTGGTTTGTAGGTTACAAGTTACCCCTCTGGCGCAGACTACAGGCACCTTGGGTGTCGAGGGTTGAAACCTCGAGTAATGCCTAGTCTCCTTTTTCTCTGTGACCGTAAGGGCGATGCGTAAACGTAAGAGGGAAAAGGGGAGGGGGGAAGTGGGATTTTGGAGGTTGATTATACTCTCTCTTATCCAGGTGGCTGTTGTCCTCTATGGCGGGGGAGNATTTACTAAATGGTGTTTACAAAGAAGTACACCTGTCAAGTTGTGGGTTAGATGGTATGATTTTATTCTGAGAAAATTAGATACTCTGTCCAAGTTTGTACCCAGCAAGTTAGGGGCCTTAACGGCGAGATCAAATACCAACATTACTAGATGCGTAAACCCACTGATAATCTTGATAGTTAAGGGCATTAGGCATCGGATACAAAATTACTCTAGCCGTTCCTTGAGCAACAAACGTCGGCACTTAGCTGTTGTGGCTCCTGCTGGGGTTGTTCCGGCGGCAGGTTGAGGTCAGGTCAGGTCACCTTCAAGAGTTCTTGGCTGGGTCTCGTCGGCGTGGCGGTCTCAGCTGGCGTCTTCCTTCGGGGCTGTATCTCTTTGGCGGTGTGGTGGTCCCTGCTGGATGCTTCCTTTGGGGCTGAATCTCTTTAGCAGCGCGGTGGTCTCTGTTTGTGGCTTCCTTTGAGGCTGGAGTAAAGGTTCCAGTCGGCGACCTCTCCCTTTAGGTCACCGGCGTCAACTGCTGCTTGGATGGCGCATTGCCGCATATATCTTTGCATCGAGCTTCCTGCACGGTCACGAGCGCAATCCCTTCCTTATCTCGCCACTGCGTGGCTGTGTATACTTGCTGTCGAGCCGGCCTCATCTCAATGTGCCTTCCAGGGGGGCGGGGGGGCTACTCTGTTGTGGCGGGGGTATGACAATGGCGCTTTAGAATAAAACTAGTATGCGGCACGTGTTATCACGTCGGCTTCCGGTTACGCTTCTGTCTCACTCCTCTTCTGCGCTTTTTCTCTGCGNTGTCTCACTCCTCTTCTGCGCTTTTTCTCTGCGCGCGCCACGCGCTTGCTTCTAGTGTGGTGCTCCTTCTGTGCACACTGCGCAGACAGCTGGCACTAATCTCCTCTTCCCATTCAGGCAAACTGCAGTCGCTTGCCGCTTAAGGTCATGCGCATGATGGCCTGGCTACTCAAGGGATCGTTACCCCTCGGCTCTGTGTGAACAAACACTACGCTGGGTAACAAAGTCATCCTGAGCACACTTACATAATTATGTACATTATTAAACGCTTGTATCAATATTTGTGATCTATCGAGAACACAGTAATTATAAACTTGTCATGTCTTCTCTGCTTCTGCCGTCCTGGTAAAGCTGAGGTTTTCTTGAAAACAGGAAAAACAGGTTTGTGTGGCGGACGGCTAGTAATTGGCAAGCTTACTGGCAGCAGTTACGTGTAGTGACATGGTTTTCTTTTTACTGTTACGGGCGACATGCAGGCCGTTCAAAGGTAAAACATTCCTATCTTACTGGACTGGAAACTCTGTTTCTGAGTTCAAAACTAATTTCATGCAATTTTTGCAGCTTACACGAGAGGTCTTACGGTGAGATAAAAAAAAAAGCATGGTTACACTGGCAAGAAATATATCTACAATTCGGTTGATGGCCTAAAGATTCCTAAACTTAACAGGTAATAAAGGTGTGGGCCTTGCAGAAAGCTAGGTGAGGTCTCTTTCCTGGTTGGTGTTGCACACTCACGCTCTTCACTAAACTGGTACCGGCATCGGGTCAGTAAGCCACTGGAACGTACGGTCCTTTATACTCATACCGGGAAGGCTCATTGCACTTATGGTCGGCGTCAGGCTGGTCTCCCCGTCATGGTTCTCTCAGCGGGTGGCACGAATCAAAACAGAATTACTTCATGCCACACAAAGTCTGTCACTGTTGCCCCATACGTGCTGCTCGTTTGCTTCCCCACTCTGTCTCCCATGCTCCACCGCTCACGGTTTCCACTTCCTCTCTTGCTTTCCCTTTCTCATTCAGTTCCACCTACTCTCTCTTCCTCATTTGCTTTCTGCCTCCATTCGCATCCTCGCTCCCCCTTTCTCGCTCACTAACATCTCGTTCTCTTGGATCCTTCTCGTTTGCTCCCCCTCCTCGCTTCTTCCGTTCACTTCCTTGCTCTCTTCTCCTCGTTCGCTCTCCTCTTCTCGCTTGCAGTCTCTCAACCTCTCGCTCTCCCATTCTCAGTCACTTGCACTTGCTCTCTCATGTTGTCCTCGCTTGCTTCCACCTCCTCGCTCGCTTCCACCTCCTCGCTCACTTCCACCTCCTCTCTCGCTTCCACCTCCTCGCTCGCTTCCACCTCCTTGCTCACTTCCACCTCTTCGCTCGCTTCCACCTCCTCTCTCGCTTCCACCTCCTCGCTCGCTTCCACCTCCTCTCTCGCTCTCCCTTTCTCGCTTGCTTGCACCTCCTCTCTCGCTCTGCCCTTCTCATTCATTTGCACTTTTGAGTTGTCTGTAAGAGGGTCTTAATAGGGTCCCTGGTACCGTTACCGGCAGGCGTGATTGTTTGGGTGTCCTTGAGACTCGAACTGAGGTAGGTCTACGTTGGGGTAAGGGCACTGGTGGCTGTACGGCTATATCCCTCCTAGCCTCTATTTCCACGTTATCGTCCACCATCCAGTGGTCCAGTGGCCTCCTGTGGGTTTCCTCTGGGTCGTTTCTCGATGACAGTGCTGGGATCCCAGGGGTGCTACTGGTATACGCCGGGGTTTCTATAACCATATCTGATGAACATCTGGGCTCCTTTAAGTTGTTGGGTTGCCGCTTTGCTGATCCCCACCGCAGGGGCAGAATCCCTACTTCTCCTCCTTCAGCGGACGGTGTAGAGGGGTGGTTCGAATTCCGGGTATTCCTGTTCGGTGTCGAACACTCTGTCATGTTGGAGTCTGTTTTGGACGGCATTTTTCTTTTTTTCTTTGGGGCCGTGGATGTGGGGTTCGGGTATAGGGCATATCTGATTCCTTGAGACCTTCTGGATTTCTCCCATCTTATCCTCCGCCCAATATACGTTTCCTTGTCGCCCTACTACTACGTACGTCCCTTCCCAGTTAGGCGCAAATCCCAGACAGAATTTGTTACTGGCTAGGCTCAAAGGATGGTTGCGTAGTAATATGTGATTACCGTCGGGTAAGTGGCGTTTGATGGTCGCTTGTTCTGGGTACTTACGCTGGGTATACCAACTTGGTTTCTCAGAGCTGCCCCTGTTCTTCGGATGTTCGCCCTTCTTATTTCTTCAGGGGCGGGAAGTTCTTTAGGTTCAGTTTTCCATTGCCACTCCCCAGGTCGTCGGAGGTTATATCGTAGTATCAGATGGCTGGGGGAAGTTCCAATGGCGTCATTGTGCCGTTGTCGCAATGTATACAGGGTTTCCGGTATACATACATCCCATTACGTATGATTGTAGCCCATTCTTATGCGGATGCTCTTTCTAAGCTCTTGGTTCCGGCATTCAGTATGGTTGACCTGTGGCTGGTAGGCTTGAGTCGTCACACTTCCCCCCCCCCCCCC
>NQII01005155.1:82384-120259 GCA_002778355.1 Clitarchus hookeri | reverse complement strand
GCAAGCTTTTACCCGTAAACTGAGCTCCCTTGTCAGTTAACACACATTTCTGATATACCCATAGTGGGAAGACCTCTCGCTCCATTTGTCGGATAATAGTGGTTGCCTCCTGATTGGGTAACGGGAAAGCTTCCATCCACTGAGAAAACTGGTTCATCACTACCATGAGGTATCTATTTCTTCAATGCGTGCAAGGGTAGGGAACCATGACAGCTACGGCTATGTCAGTACATGGCATTTTAGGATGATGTGGCGTGTATCACATCTTCAGGTATTGAGTAGGCTTTGTTTTCACAAGTCCGGCATTGGGCAAAGTATTCTCTGACATCTCTGCTGATTCCTTCTTATGTGCACCTAATGGTCAGGGCCCACAAGGTCTCATGGAATCAAGGATGTCCCGTGTGTGAGTGATCATGGTGGTGCTCACAGATACTGGTTCATAGCTCGTGTGGGACCCAGATTTTCTACTGATCTGTTCGCGTGTGCGGTCTCGCCCAGATTATGGCCTCTCTTACCTCATACCGGTCATGATATTTCCTCAGTGACTCCTGTAACTCGGGATTGCCCTGTTGTTGGTCTCATAACAGATCCTTGTTTACGCGGAACTTGAGTAGCTGTAGCTCCGTGTTATCCGGCCGATATAGTTTAGGGGGTGAAGGGGGCAGCATTCACTCCCAGTCGTCAGCTCCTCTCTCCTTGCTGGGAATCTGTGGTCAGCGAGATAATGCATCTGGCAACACGTTGGTTGAGCCTGGGCAATGCTCAATAGTGAATGATAATTACATTAGAAATAAGGCCCACCTACCTAATTTTGCCTTTTCACTACTCATGATTTTTAGCCATGTAAGGGCCTTATTGTCGGTTCTGAGGATGAACGGTTGGTCCTCTATGTAATAGCGGTATTTGCGGACCGCACAAATATCCGCCAGGCACTCCTACTCATTACTATGGTAGTGGCGTTCAGTCTCGTTTAGCATGATACTATAATATGCTATAATCTGCCACTAGTCCTGTGACTATTCCTGGTACATGACCACTCCCATTGCATTTCCTCTTGCGTTGGTCTGCAGGATCAGGGATAATTCTGGCAGAGGCAGCAGAGAATGGGTAAGTCGCAATAGCTCGCCTTCAATTTGCGGAACGCTTCCTCATGTCGGTCAGTCCACTTCCAGGGTGTGGTTTTGGGTAGGAGTTTGTTGAGGGGAGCCATAAGGGTGGCGACGTCTTCTACAAAATCTCGGAGCCAAATGCAGAGCCCCAGAAAGGGCTTCAATTGTCTCCAGTTAGTTGGTACTCCAGCCTCCTCAATCTCTCGCACCTTCTCTGGCTTTGGATGATTCCTATCTGAGGTAATTATATGTCCCAAGTATTCTATTCGGGTTTTCCCAAAGTGGCACTTCTCTAGTCTGCAGGTAAGTCCATGAAGTTCAAACTGTTCCAAGACTTTTCGCTAGTGTACCTGGTGTTCCTTCCATGTTCAGGAATATACGATCACATCGTCCAGGTAAGATAGGCATAACTGGCCACTATAGCCTGTGAAAACCACCGCTGACATCAATCGCCGGAAGATGGCTGGTGCGTTTTTCAACCCGGAGGGCATTATGAGAAACTGCAGGGTTTCACCTTCTGGGGTGGTAAACACAGTGTATTTCCTGGACCCTGGGTGTACTGGGATTTACCAGTACCCACTGTGTACGTCTGGAGTGCACTATTCCTTGTGCTTTCATCTCGGCTACCTGGTCTAATATTATCTGCCTGCAGTAGGCTGACGGATTGCGTGGTCGGCAGCATATGGGACGAGGATCTTTTAACCATATTTCATGCTGGATGACGGTGGTCTGATTTAATCTGCCGGTATGCTCGAATATAACCACATCCGTGTTGAGTATCTGTAATAGGATCCTAAGCTGGTCAGCTCCTAGTTGGTGGTTCACCTCCTCATTGGAGATTTCTTGTCGTTTTTCCAGGTTTGCAGAGGCTTACCAGTTTATGACCATTCTATCCTGCTTGCTTAAATATAATTGATGTTGTCCGCAGTTGATTATACAGCTTTAGCTTGTTAGCCACGGTTGTCCAAGGATAACCTCTTCCCCTAAATGCAGTGTGCAAAAGAATTCTATTTCTACTGTTTCTATACTTGTGGACACTGGCAACGTGACAATTCCCTCTATGGCCAGTCGTGACTCAGACTGGGCTATTTGAATTATTCTGGAACACACTCCTTTATCCGGGTTTTCTGTTCAGGTGTTAGCAGCTGGGTTTGAATGAAATTTCTGGTTGCGGCGGTGTCCTGAACGGCCTTAATATGGCGGATATTGATCCTGACGTGGACCAGAGGGGCAGGTGGTTCCCGGCTTCCGATCACTTAGGGTTTGGATTGGTTCCACCCTATCACTTATGCCAGGGGCGACGGGTGACTCAATGTCCCAGCGGCTGCATTTCCCAGCCCCTGCTTCTCGTTCTGGTGGCTTTCCTTCCCTGTCGTAAGGGGGGCTACGGCTCTATTCTGGTCCTTGGTGGCTTTCTCCCCAGCTGCTGCGATGCGGGCTTTCACTGTGGGGCAGTCACAATGTAGGTGCCTCTCTGGCCAATACCAACACATCAGCAAGGATCTCCCCTCTTCACTACTAGCTCCTCTATCCTGGTTGCCCGCGGGTGTCGAAGAGCACTTTGTATGGCTGGTATTAATAATTTCATAATGATATGCACACCCTCTGCCTCAGTTTCTTCGGAAGTGATTCGGGAATGAATACATCTGCGCTTTTCTCCAAATAAATATCTCCGCTTCCTCCTGTTTTCGCTGTTTCTGCATGTAAAACTCTATACATAGGGCGGTGAGTATATCTTCCCCAGCAAACTTATTGTTCATGCGAACAGCGAAGTGGTTCCTGGTCTTCACAAATTCGCTAATTAAACACTATTTTCTGCAGCAATTTGCTTATTTATATTGCCATGACTAAATATTTAGTGTAAATAACTTCATATTTGGGAAAGTTAAAAAAATAAACTAACTGGTTAAAGTTAAAGTCAGAGAAAATTAACTGATTAAAGTTAGAAAATAAAATCAGTGCAAATTAACTTGTTTAGGTTAAAACAAAATTGAGATAAAGAACCACAAAAATGTTTACAGTTAAAATAAAGTTTCAAAAAGGGTTTTCGTCAACGTTTATTTAATTATTTAAAAGTCAAATTGCCTGTGTTCCCTTTTTTTGTCCGGTTGAAAAAGTATGCAATGCCTGGCCACAGTGACCTGATAATTTAAATTAAAACGATGAATGAAAAATCCACAAAATCCATTTTAAATAAAACTTCTAAAATAAACTCTCACAACACAATTTAGCACGAAGCCAGACCAGTACAGTAACTACAAAACCATTAGAACTGCGCATACTGTGCAAGCATATCAACTGTGCTATTTGCGTAGCAAGAGGATGCATCAATTGATCACGAAATTGGCACCTAGCCTACCACACAGTCACATGTGACTAACGATGATCTGAGACTCAGTACATACGTAACAGATGGTGTCAGTGTATCAATCTGTATATTGTGGTGTGCAACTCGTTGATCGTAAAATATAGTGCATATTAATAGCATTTGCATATATTTTGTGGTCATCTTCCACCTTCAGGCAATTGCAAAGTTAACTAACTGTAGTTTTAATCATTAACCAGACATTTTAATGATTAACAGTTAAAAAGTTTTAAAATTAACTATTTACTATTCATATTTTTAACAATTAATTTCAATCGTTAATTTTGTGAACTGTTAATCCAAAGTATGATGACTATGATCAGATTAAGTTTTTTTGCTGCAAAGTAATATCGGACCAAATTTAAAAAAATATCTTCTGGGAAATTTGTTTAGTTAAATTACAAATATAGGCTGTTCATGGTTAGTTGAAAACTTTTCAAATCAACTTTTGAAAAACGTTACTGTCCCTACCTACATATATTTTAAAGGGCAGAATGACTGACATGCACACAGTAAATTTGTTAACAATTTTACCATAGACAGCGAATATATAAAATTTTTAGTGTGTGACTACATGTAGGTTTTTTTTTTGTTGTTATGTTTTTACATTATTTCAATCTTTTCAAAATGGAAAAAAAAAGTCTATTTTACAAAAATGAGATGGAATAATGAAATTATTCTAAAGCCCAAAACTTGTAAAGTTTAAGGATTTGAAGAATTTATTAACTTTACAATGCCATTTTCACTTTAAGGATTATGCTAACACACTACATCATAAATTCAAAAAATTAAATTTACGTTTTTCAATACACTTTACTTAAATAATTGGAATTGGAATAAAACTAAAACAGAACTGGCAAAACTCTGAATCGGCAGTTTGAATAAGAATCAGTTTGTAAGTGAATCAGCACATCGCTTTCATTTTTGCTGTAATATATAATTTTCATAATTGTTTGAAGGTAGGTAGATAGGGCTAACGTCTTGTCGACAGCTAGGTCATTAGAGATGGAGCAAGATGCTCAGAGAAGCGGGAATGGTTAACGAATCGACCATGGCTTGTAGTAAGGAACCATCCCAGCATTTGTCTGGAGTTATTTCAGGAAACAATGGGGAAAAAAGATCAGGATGGCTGGACTGGAAAATGGGAATTGAACCCAGGTCCCAAATGTGAGTCTGAAGGTTACCACTTCATAACCTCACTACGTTCAACTGTTTGAAGATGGCAGCAGTTTTAGTGCAATATCTATCACGCTGACCACATTAAAAAAATTTTTATGTACTACAGTTTCAATTTTTTACTTTGGATTTTGAGTGCTCCTGAACAGTGACTAGGCCTTGGTAGAGAAACAGTAGAGATTAAGGATATGAGATAGAAATTGGCCAGGGCCTATTTTTACGAACCATCCCAGCTTTAACCTCTCATGGTTTTGGGAAAACAATGGAAAACTGAAATTAGAATGGCTGTAATAGGAAATGAACCCAGGTCCTCCTGAACATAAGTACAAAGGTGTACCATTGCACCACCTTGCTTTGTTTAGTTGTTTGAAGACACCAGCAGTTTTTGTTAGTTTCATTACAATGTCTATCCTTCAGACAATAATGAATAGTATTAAAGCACTGCAGTTTGACTTTAAAAACACTTATTTTGGAAAAACTTATTTGTCTGCGGAACACATACGTACCAGGGGTCATGGAACTGAGCCCCGAGACGGGCTTCGTGTGCAGGTAGTAGTGTTCGACAGCGTGGATGGGCACCTTGACATGTGGCTCGCTCATCTTGCCCACCTGGCGTGCCCAGAACCCAGCGCAGTTCACAAAGTACTGGCACTCAACGCTGCCGTGGGGGGTGTTCACACCGGAGATGCGGCCCCCCTGCGTGTGTACTTGCTGTACCGGGCACTGCTCCACCACGGTCACTCCTGCAAACATGTACATTCGGAGTGGAGTGGAGAGGTTCGGGCGACTCTTAACAAGGTCTTTAGAGCCAGTGGGAGTGAAGCGAGGTATGGAGTAGCACCGGAATGCAATGGTGAGGGAAACGGGTGATTCCCGAGAAAACCAGCCGACCAGGGGCATCGTCCAGCATGTGTATCATCTAGGAGCTACCCAGCTGGGAATCAAACCCTGCTTGTTTTGGTGGGATCGCCAGCGAGCACACTATCCAATAAACCATCGCAGCCCCTCACACACATTTGGTTTCTCAACAGACTTGCAGTTTTAGAAACACACATGCGGTCTGGTATTCATCTCTAGGGCATTTGACCTTAGAAATAATCAAGACTTTCTGTTTGCTTTGTACAATTATTTCAACCTTTAACAATGTACAATAATTCAAACCAGAAGTGTATCCAAAAATATTTTCCAGAAGAGGAGAGGGGGCTAATGGAGAAATTTTACAGACAGATTTGTTGCCTGTGCTACTATCCTGTACAATTAAAAGAAGCCTTGAACCTAAGACACTTTGATTTCCATCCTCTGCTCATGTCCCAAATACTGACTCATGATTTGCCTGCTCTACGGTCTGTTCATGATAAACTGAGCACTTTTGAAAACCCTGCTAAATATCTACTTGTATTCACACAGTGTATTCTTCCACCATATGTGCAATTAACATTTTCATGGGCTTGATCACTTTATTCATGCACCAGTCAAGTGAAACTGTGAACTGTATTATAAGAAAAGTAAATATTTTACAATTTTGCTAATTTTGCAAGTACATTTGTATATAAACCAGAAATTAAAAAAAAAAACATTTTAGTACTCACCAATATTTATATAACACTTAATTCAACTTTGAGATATGGAACTACTTCCCTCCTTCCACGCAGCCTCCACAACCATCATAAGCAATTTTACTTGGCGAACACCAATCAGTATGCGCATTAAAATATAGCATGCATGCAGGGGCCAGGAAAATGTTTAAACATTGATTGTTATAGTACTACTCTATGGACATTTCCACTTCTTAGTTATGTTTCAACTGTTCTTTTATTGATATCATTCGATGGTATCTTAGTCAATTAAAACCTTTCTTAAGGTCATGTTTTATTATGATTCAACTGACTAAAATTACGAATAGAATACTGAAGCCTGAAAGGTTTGCCGCTGATCCAAAATACAACACTGGTACAAGACATTTACAAATTTTATTTCTTGTCTCGACCCAACTCCAAACGAGTCAAATAAACTGGACATACCGATGAACCACATTTCTCCCAGCATGTATGAGTATGTAAGTAATTGTGAAAATTATAATGATACTACTTCAGTCCTTTAAATATCTTTGTTAAGCCTATCAATGAGGTTTTTGCTCGGTGCAAATTAGCTGCTCGTCGCCAAAAACTGACTGAAACAATTGATCAGTACTTACAAGCTTTAAAACTGTACAGCCATGATTGCAAATTTTAAACTGTTACCGCTGATAAGAATAGGGATGACTTTAAACGAGATTCTTTCGTATGTGGCCTACAGTCTTCGGCAATATGCATCCAACACCTAGAAAAATTCTCGTTAACACTGGATGAAGCCTTCAGTATACCTCACACTCTAGAATCAGCTCAACAACAACCCTTGTCGTTCTATTCGCATCTACCCATCAACTCTGTTGAGCCACAGACAAGTCAAGATCATTTTCCAGATTCGTCTGAACCAGTAAAAATTTCTGATTCAACCGTTATTGTCTAAATCCTAAATGCTTTTACTGGTAATGCAAAACACCTGCACAGTAAGTGCACTGCGAGAAATGTTACATGTAATTCTTGTGGTAAGCGTAAGTGCTCGCCAGCGTCCTTGTTCAACAACTCTCGCGATGGTGAATAGTCAGGACACTCTGCAAATGTGTAAGTTTGGGTTAGTACAAAAACTAAACATTCCAAAGCTGTTTCGAGTTGTGTGTATATTACTGTCTTTCCTGGTGGCCTGGAGAAGAGCACTGTTCAAGCAACCATCAATGGAAAGCAAGTCCTTACTTTGGTTAATACGGGTAGTTCATTGAGTTTTATACACGCAAAAGCAGCTCGAGAACTTAATTTACCTATTTCCATCTTCACGTATTGTGTCTATGGCCTCCACTTCGATGACATCAGGTATCATGGGAAGATGTAAGGTTAACCTAGGTCTTCTTGNGGTATTGTGTCTATGGCCTCCACTTCGATGACATCAGGTATCATGGGAAGATGTAAGGTTAACCTAGGTCTTCTTGATCATCATTGCAAGGATGTAGAACTCTCTCTCCTGTCTGACCTTTGTTCTGATCTCGTGATTGTTCACGACATTTTAAAGAGTCACTCCTGTATTCAGTTAGAATTTTGTGGAGATAGAGAACCTCTCTCCAGCTGTGGTCTTGCTGCTGCCCAAATTCAGGCTGTTTCGTTGTTTGATTACCTCAGGCCACACAGATAGAGATCTCAAGTTTATTGAAGCTGAAATTAAACGTCTTTTAAAGGAAGATGTTATTGAATCCTGTCGTTCCCCTTGGAGAGCTCAAATTGTAGTAATCTCAAGCGAAAACCATAAGAGATGCATGGTAATTGATTTTTCACAAACCATTAATCGTTATACTCAACTAGATGCTTACCCCTTACCGAAGATCGAGAATATAGTTAATAAAGTTGGCAATTATGAAGTTCACTGACTAATAGATTTGAAGAGTGCATTTCATCAACTTCCTATCAGAGAAACAGATAAACATTATACCGCTTTCAAAGCTTGTGGCCAAATTTATCAATTCAAAAGGATTCTTTTTGGTGTCACTAACGGAGTTGCAGCTTTCCAAAGAGTTATTGACAAAGTAATCAGAGTTGAAGGTCTGAGTGATACAATTGCCTATTTGGATGATGTAACAATATGTGGAAGGACACAGGAAAAAACATGACAAAAATTTAAGAAGTTTCATGGATGTTGCTCTAAAATACAATCAAACATTAAACAATGAGAAGTTCTCATTTTCTGTAAGGTCAATCAAATTTCCTAGTTATATGATCACTAAAAAGACGATCAAACCTGACCCTGATTATCTCAATCCATTAAGAGAGATGTCACCCCCAAAGGATCCATCATAACTTAAGAGAACTTTAGGAATGTTTCCTCGTTATTCATCGTTCATCCCACTGTTTTTTGCTAAGGTTTTTCCTCTTGCTTGCTCCTCATTTGCATTATCGNCATTAAGAGAGATGTCACCCCCAAAGGATCCATCATAACTTAAGAGAACTTTAGGAATGTTTCTTCGTTATTCATCGTTCATCCCACTGTTTTTTGCTAAGGTTTTTCCTCTTGCTTGCTCCTCATTTGCATTATCACAGGAAGCAATTCTTGCTTTTGAAAAATTGAAGGCAAACATCGAAAAGTCTGTTGTGACATGTATTGAAACAGAATCCCCCTTCATTGTAGAAACTGATGCCTCGGAAGGTGCTATTGNCGCAGGAAGCAATTCTTGCTTTTGAAAAATTGAAGGCAAACATTGAAAAGTCTGTTGTGACATGTATTGAAACAGAATCCCCCTTCATTGTAGAAACTGATGCCTCGGAAGGTGCTATTGCAGTGACTTTATCCAAACTAGGACGCACTGTAGCGTTCTTTTTGCACGTACTTTCAGACTCTGAACAAAAACATTCGTCTATTGAGGAGACTCAAGCGATTATAGAAGCTCTCAAAAATGATGACACTACCTCATCACTTAGCATTTTAAGATGATAACAAACCAAGGATAAGTTTCATTCATGTTTAGTAATAAACTTAATGGAAAAGTGAAGAATGAAATGATAGTGCGATGGCAAATGGAATTGTCTTGTTTCTACTATGTCGTCTATAGGCCTGGTATAGACAATTTGTTACTGATGCCCTTTCAAAGATTTCTTTGGCTATCTACAACTCTGTAGTAAAGCTGAACAAGAACATACATTTATATGTCATCCTGGAGTATCTCGGCTCTATCATTGGGTTCATTGCAAGAATTAGTCTTGTCTCTTACAAGAAATACGCGACGTGACAAATTCTTGGAGAGTATGTGCCATTCTTGAACCAAGATTGCATCGCCATGCAGGTACTGTAAGTCCCTGATTTACATCATTTCGGAATAACGTTAAAATTTAAATACCAGTGTTTCAATTAAAGTTGTCACCGATTCAGATTAACATTGTTTTTCATCTATTCTTATGATTTAAATAATAAATCTATGTGTTTACTGCGTGCACCATTTCCCACATTGTTTTTGGTGTTACCAATTGCAAAGCTGCAATTTAACTGTCTGTATTGTTCTTGCTTTTATTTTCTATAGTTACGCTCTACAGGCAGCATATGTGACGCGCCGCATCACTGTCTTTATTGACGTGTCATTTCCTGCCAGTCAGCAGCTGCTTCCCTCTCTCCAGACATTCCGCTACCACGTGATAATACTTCCATCCCTCCCCAATGAGATTAAACCTTATGTAGTGGTCCTTCTCCCTCTAGTTGCTGCCTGACTTTTGTGCAGGTGGATTACTGTGAACACTGTTGCATTGCAAGTTTTCTTTGTGAGATGGCTTCCAAACGGCCAATAGTCTTCAACGCCAATTTCGAAGAAAACCAGAGCGTCTGTCTTGATGTCTACAAAAATTGAAGCTTCAAGACACTTCTATTTAAGTGAGCTGGCTGTAGACATAGGCAGAGCATTAGGCCTGCCATCTATCACAGTTCGTACAATAAGAACTAAAGCGGACAAAATAAAGTGTAGTTTACTGAATGCTTCATCTGTCAGTTCTACGAAGACAAGCTACACTCGTAGCAAAGCAATGGAGAAAATGGAGAAAATGCCCGCCACATGGATAGAAACACAGAATCAGCGTAATTGCCCAGTAAATTTAGGCCTAATTCAGAGCAAACCTCTATCATTGTACAGTGATGAAGTGAAAAATGTTAAAGGCATTTCAACGTCAAAGGAAGAAGTGTTTACCACCAGCTGTGGGTGGTTTCAGAGGTTGAAAGTCTGGTACAAATTCCACAATATAAAAATGACTGGAGAGGCAGCAAGTTAAGACACAATTGCAGCAAAGGAATTTCTTCAGAAACTTGAAAAGATTATTGAGAATGGTAGCTACTCATCCAAATATGTTTTTAATGCAGATGAAACCGGACTATTCTCTGGAAAAGAATGCCTGCGAGAACTTACATCACAAAAGAAGAGAAGACAGCTCATGGATTTAAAGCTGCGAAGGATCGCATGACTGTATTGTTGACTGCAAATGCAGCTAATGATTGCAAATTGAAACTGCTACTGATGACAAAGTCAGCTAACCCATGTGCGTTAAAAGGCCATTCATTCTAAGGAGCACCTGCCAGTAATTCTCAGGGTGAATAAAAAAAGTCTGAGTTATTGGCCCCCTCTTCAGAGAATGGCTTCATTTGTATGCCACCCCAGCATGGAGAGATTACTGTTTAAAGGAAAATCTTGATTTTAAAATTCTCCTTCTCGTGGACAATGCCCCTCCCAGCCACCTGAATAGGTAGAAATGCATGAAAATGTTAAAATTGTTTTTCTCCTCCAAATACGACCAAAATTTTGCAGCCAATGGACCAAGGCATAACTGCAATGTTTAAGGCTTATTATTTACAGCACACTTTTCAACAACTCCTCAANTGCAGCCAATGGACCAAGGCATAACTGCAATGTTTAAGGCTTATTATTTACAGCACACTTTTCAACAACTCCTCAATGGTACTGATGGTGAAGATACACCGACATCAAAGTAATATTGGCATACATATAGTTACAACATTCTACATGCCATCAGGGACACTGGAAATGCACGAGATGAAAACGAGAAGTGCCTTTAACTTGGTATGGGAAAAACTGTGACCTGGCTGCGTGCATAATTTTAAAGGATCTGAGGATATTTCTTAAACTGAAGTACGCAAGGACATTGTTGGTATCGCCAGAAAAGTTGGCTTTGACGATCTGGAAACAGATGATGTTGAAGAGGTCCTGAATGCTGACGTAGAGGAGCTTATTAACGAAGAGTTGCGAGAGCTGACACTAAACCCTGCATCTCTGCTTTGAACCATATTGAACAGGAACTGCACATATTTTCAGAAAAAGATGCAGATGAATATCGCAGCTCAAAAGTTTGCCGAAACGTAGTGGAAAGTGTAAGTTGATATGAGGAGCTTCTTAAGGAGAGGAAGCAGTCCACCAAGCAGGCTACACTTGATGCTTTCCTCAGCAAACCAGCGGCCGCTACATTCGCTCGTGGCTTGGCGGGTGAAGAGGAAGACGGCACTGATTCTGAATAAACTGAACAGACTGCCGTTTTCTGCGCATAATATTTAATGTTTTCATTGCTTTTCTACAGTTAATATGTTACTTATTGTGTGTAGGCTAATATCCCATTTAATGTTTCATGAAGTTACTGTTAAGTTTTATTTGATAGTTTTCCCGTGCATGTGTCTGAATTAGTTCAGAGGTTTTGTAGTGTTGTGACCAGTGCTTTTCCATTCTATACGATTCTTAGTAAATTTACACACTTTGTTTATGATGCAAACCCTTTCTAATTAACTTCACAACACATGCTGCGCTGTATGGCAACAGGATGACAGGTAAGATGCACAAAATGCAATGGTTTGTTGGTTAATGTATGATTCTTTAATGAGAGTACTTTCATGTTTACTGCGACATTTATTTTGTATGTTTACATTACTACTGTGACCCTGTTATAATCTGTTTGCACTATCTGTTGTGCGTTCAGGTTATCTCTAGTTACCTTAGCCGTGAGTGGCAAATATTAACATCAGCACGATGCAGAGCAGGTTTGTATGGTAAACCCACGTCGGATACGTAATAGGTAAGTAAGTAGTACATCATTCTTTATATTTCCATTTAGGGAATTAAATCTCTTGAATTTTACAGCTACATCATAGTGTTTTCATAAAGAGAGATGAAAATATTGATTTTCAAACATTTTTGCGGGAGTTTAAGTTTTGACCTCTAGGTTCCCTGTTATCAGATAGGTAACTCAATTTGCATAGTTTCTATTTATGCCACGGTTTTCAGGAACACAACATCGATGTAAATCAAGGACTTACAGTACTCTCATCAAAGCAACTTCATATTTTGAAAAGCTTGACGTAGGTTTTAAGGGGCCCCTACCTTCTGTCACTCGAAATCGATATCTGTTAGTAATAGTGGATGAGTACTCAAGATTTCCTTTCACTTTCCTTTGTCCAGATGTATCCACTTCTAGTGTAATATAAAAACAAACTCCTTTTTTCACTTTTCGGAACTCCTGCTTATATTAATTCTGATAGGGGAACCTTGTTTACTTTTCTAGAATTAAGAAATTTCCTAAATTCGTTTGGAATAGCTTTAAGCAGGACCACTGCATATAACCCGACTGGGAATGGTCAGGTTGAAAAATACAACTGCATTATATGGAAAACCATCAAACTTGCTTTAAAGTCCCTCGATGTTGGGATCGGTCATTGGGAATCAGTCCTTTCAGATGCTCTTCACTCTATTCCATCTTTACTTTGCACTGAGATCAATTCTACTCCCCAAAAATACATGTTCTCACACCCTCGCAGGTCAGGAAATGAACTGTCTGCTCCATCTTGGCTTCTCGTCCCTGGACCTGTTTTACTGACAAAGCATAATCGTGATTCTAACTGTGGACCTCTTGTCGAAAACATTACATTTCTTCAAGAAAATGCGGAATATGCCCACATCCAACTTCCTGATGGGAGGGAGACAACATATCGACACGTCATGTAGCCCCAGTTGGATATTATAGAGAAAGCACTTCTGAGAGGGATCTAGAAGAACATGGTTATGACTGTAGGAGAGCTGAAAACCAAAAGAACCCACAGGGAGAGGTGGTCGTAAACGAAGATGACCAGATGTCTCTTATGGTCAAAAATGATAGGGGAAATATCTGAATAAATAAGACCAAGTAACAGATTGGCTACTTCTCCCAGGAGAAGCTCGAGAACACGGAAACTTCCTAGCTACTTAAACGACTACCTCTGTAAGTAAGAAGTTGGAGGGAAGAATGTTATAGTATTTCTCAATGGACATTTGCACTTCTTAGTGGTGTTTCAACTGTTGTTTTATTGATATCATTCAGTGTTATTTTAGACAATTAAAACCTTAAGGTATTGTATTACGAGTTTTATATATAATATTGCAAGTGTTCAAACTATTGGACATTACTCTAATCTCACACTCGCAAAGATGCTCCAGCTCCTACAAAGAAGNATATTGCAAGTGTTCAAACTATTGGACATTACTCTAATCTCACACTCGCAAAGATGCTCCAGCTCCTACAAAGAAGGCTTCAGCAGTGCATGGATTGAGAACTTCCAGAAGAACAAGCTGGCTTTTGTAGAGGAAGAGGAATCCAAGATCATATCACCAACATCCCTTGCATTATGGAAAAAGCTAGGGAGTATCAGAAGGACATTTATTTATTTCTCGTTGATTATGCCAAAGCATTTGATTGTGTAGACCATAATATACTATGGCAGTTTCTCAAAAACAGATGGGAGTGCCGAACCACCTGATCGGACTCTTGAAGAACGTGTATGATGGCCAAAGAGCTAAGGTAGGAACATAATGCAGAATGACAGAATGGCTGAAGGTAGAGGAAGGTATCCAACAATGTTGTATATTGTCACCTGTATTATTTAACTTATATGCCGAACACATCATGCAAAATGCTTTGTTGGAAGAATCAGAAATTGGGATTAAAATTGATGGGAGGATCATTAATAAACTCAGATATGCGGATGACACCAACCTAATGGCAGAAAATTAAGAGCAACAGAAATTTCCTAACGAAAACCAAGGAAGAAAGCAAAAAAGTTGGTCTGAAGTTTAACATTTAAAAAATACTAAATCATGGCAACTGGATCCCTGACACCCTGGCAAATAGATGGAGATGAATTGGAGACAGTCTCAGAGTTTATCTTCCTAGGCTCGAAGATTACTGTAAACAGCGACTGTATGGCTGTGAGAGCTGAATAATTAGGTAAGCTGAATGCCGAAGAATTTACGCTTTTGAGTTGTGGTATTGGAGAAGAATATTAAGAATACCATGGACAGCGAAGAAGACAAACAAGTCAGTACTAAAAGAAATAAAACCAACCTACTATTTGTAAGGGCAAATACTCCAAGCTAACCTCAAATATTTTGGGCATATAATGAAGAGAAAGGATTCACTGGAGAAGATTCTGATGATGCTGGGAAAGATGGAAGGAAAAAGGAAAAAAGGGATGACAGAAAATGAGATGGCTGAATGGAGTCGTAGAAGCAACGAACAGGAGCCTGGAAAGTCTTTGAAAAGTGATGTAATGACGCAGTTATAAAAATTATCGGGATAGTTGATTCATTTTCTTTCATTTTGCAAGGCTTAGTAATATTTTATCGGTATTCAAAGTTATTGCTGTGGTATAATGTTTTTCGGTCATACGTTTGCTTTTTCGGAAATCATAGTTTTTATTAGCATTAGTAGATAGAAGCTTTCCAATTGCAGTCGACAGATTTTGTTCTAGAAGGTTTGATTATCTTTTACTATGATGCAGTTTGGATGGCGACGCAGTTCGACTGGCGTGGGGAGTGGTTGCCCGACCCACACCATGCCCTTATTTGGTAAAGTTTTTGGCACCCTGGGGAAAGAAGTGGGGGTAGGCACGCAGCGACAAAAACCACGTGTGCCTACCGCCCGCAACCAAAGTANGGCACCCTGGGGAAAGAAGTGGGGGTAGGCACGCAGCGACAAAAACCACGTGTGCCTACCGCCCGCAACCAAAGTAGGACCAGCACTCGAGGAAGATGCATCGGGCGTGGCAAATATCGCCCACACCGCAAGCACCCGCAACCTCTAAATCTTTTTAACTTTAATTCTTTTTTGGCTTACACTTATTTCTACTAAATTATTTCCGCCGGTGTGGGAGGTCGCTAGGGTGCCAGGAGGGAACTGACGTCCCTCCTGCCTTCGNGGCACCCTGGGGAAAGAAGTGGGGGTAGGCACGCAGCGACAAAAACCACGTGTGCCTACCGCCCGCAACCAAAGTAAGACCAGCACTCGAGGAAGATGCATCGGGCGTGGCAAATATCGCCCACACCGCAAGCACCCGCGACCTCTAAATCTTTTTAACTTTAATTCTTTTTTGGCTTACACTTATTCTACTAAATTATTTCCGCCGGTGTGGGAGGTCGCTAGGGTGCCAGGAGGGAACTGACGTCCCTCCTGCCTTCGTAATGTATTCTTGCGATGCAAGCTTTCAATGATGTGAATAATCAATAAACTACTGTGGCGCTGCTGTTTGCTTGTTTGTCTGTGAAACGGACTGTTCGTGACTCTGTGTACTTGAAGTTTGTATGTGAACTGTTTCATTTGAATGATAAATAAAAGTACAGAGTACTTTGACTTGAATTTATTTTATATTTGTTTGGCGGCTTTAAAGTTTCATGTTTCTACCAATTGAGCAAAACCGAGCTGTAATTTCCAGTCGCCAATACTGACGGCTGCCACGTAACAAACATGGCGGCCCAGACGTGGGGCAAAGTTACAGTGAGAGGACAGGAAAGCCTGGAGAGACATGATTCACAAGATCACAAAGAGTCAGAAACAACTGAACAATTGAACAACAAAAAGAGTTGCTTATATTTCTAACACACAACTGCTCACACTCAAATTTCCTTCTAAACATGATGTGCCACGGGCGACATCTTTGATCCCTTTGCGCCACTGCCTCAACTGCCCTGCCCTCGTGCTAAGTCACACCACTGCCAAATCCAGCAATGTTGCCTCCATTAACCACATACGGTGAGTAGACTTCCTGCCACCTGATTCCAGGCCATCCACACTGCATGTGAGCCTGACTCGGGATAATGATTGCATCCTGCCCCTGTAGATGGCTCTCCAAGCAGGGGTACCGAATGCACATCCTGATCATGCAGCAGGTATGGTGGCAAGCTCTCACCCTTACAATGCTCTTTCCCCTTCACTTGCCCCCAGCCAGATGGGTATAAATTCACACTGCGCAGCCCACTCAGGCAGTTATTTTCTGCTGTCTCCATGCTATTCATCTGGAAGCCTACCGACTCCTGCCTGCTAGCATCGTCTCCAAGACCTTCTGCCGTATACTGTGCTAGTCGTCTCCTGTGGACAACAACCCTGTTACTGTTGGGGAGTCAGACACCATGCTGGCATACCACACCAGTCGCCTTGCTGCTTGTTTCCAGGAGTCACCCTCACCCTATGCTCCCCATGCTCTCGTGCTATATACTTGCTTGGCTTTTAGGCAACGTTGCCCCTCAACAACCCCAGGCACATCCTGGTACATGTGTGTTTATTCTTAATAAACACATACAAACTTAACTTCCCCAACCTTTACCGGAAATTTGACCTCTGATCCCTTCAACATTCTGCTACACTCTTAGTCTTGGGCACAACTATAAGCCCACAATTGTTCAGGTCTACACCAGTCCACATTGGGAACTGCTCTCTACCTCAGTCTGGAGCCTGGCTACTAGTATTAGTGTCGCTTCTCTGGGCACCATGGGACATGGAGCAAGGGCTTACCACCTCCACCAGGTGGAGGGATGCCCTCATTTGGGAAGCGATCTGATCCCCAGGCATTAATGCCAAGGGTCTGCTCTCTCCTCTAGTACACACATAAGTCACTTTTCCACTAAGTCTAAGTCTTTACCTTGTCCCTTACCTCATGAAAGCAGAGATAATAGCAACTGCTCAAGCACAGTGAGCTGTGGAGCAGGGAGCCAGCTATCAGAGGGTATACACACACTTATGAAAGGAGTCTGCCCAGCTGTGAGCGCAAGCATCACTGCTACATCTAGCGTATGGTGACAGCAGCAAAAGAGCGTGAGATCTTGTTTTACTTCAGCATACTGCCCAGGCTATTTTTCAGTACCTTGGGCCGTCTTTCCCGTACCACCTACCCCACCTAAACGCTCGCAAACCTCCACAAGATTTGTCTCTATCACATCTGCCACCCCCAAAGCCACCCTCGTGCACCCATGGTGATTTGCTCCTTCGTGGACCACAACTCGGCCCACACTTATGTCTGCATCACCCAGGCCCAAACATTGAATCATTAAGCTCCCGCCAAAGGTCCCCTGCAACTAAATCCTCGTTAAAGGAGCTCTATACTTCAAGGCTCCTAAGGGGGAGTAGTCATTGTGCATCAAGCATAATGAAATAGGTATCCATTAAATATCCACCTCTGAAGTTGACATCGCCTATTACTTATTGGGAGAAAGTAGACAGCTACTGGAAATACTGTTTGTTTGAAGATTTACTGATAGTTTTGCACACAATATACTTGGAGTTCCTGGAATTCAGTATACTAAAGAGGTGTTAATTACTAAAACTTGTGTACTAATGGGGGGATGGAGAGCTGCTAAAAGCCAGTTTTACGGAATGAAAAGACTGTTGGCAGAGACAAGACGACATGATAGATAGCAATAAAACCAAAATAATGCTGAAATGCAAGTTAGTAAACTGCCAAACACTAAAATCTAAATTACAACATGAAATACGTAAAACCAAATTCAGCCAACTGACATAACGTTAGGTGTGCAACCATAATTAATAATTTGTACTCCGTATTTATGAACTAAGCAGTTATAAAATGTTGATTTCAATTCAATGTTTTCCCTACTATACTAGAATAGAGTAGGAGAGAAAAAATTATTTTTCAGTTGCTAACATTAAGGTTGAGTGAATAAGAGCAACTACTATCAGATACTGCATAAAAAAATTACTAAAAATAATAATTTAATGAGATTAGCAAAATCATAAAAGCAATGTAAATCTAATGAAATTTCTATAATGGAATATTTTTCCCCTATTAAATCATATTCTAACTTATCTTAAGATAGAGACAAAAAGAAAGTTTGCACTGACTGGAGACTTTAACATACATATATGGACGAAACAAATTTAAAACTAAAATGTGATTTTTATTATTTGTGGCAATGCTATGAGTTATCTTAGTTTAAATAAAATGCTTACTCTTGTTTATGTAGTTTTATAAATATTATATGAATTATTTTTATGCATATATGTTTGCATTACTATCAGCTGTAGCGTTTATACAATAATTATTATTAGTACAGACATAATAAAGTTTTATGACGTTAAAGACAAAATCCATACTTTTTGTTGAAATTAGCATTAAATTAACACAGTAAAATTTTGGCATTAATAATGCATAATTTTAGCAACAAAGTTTTAGTTTACCAGTCATCCATAATAAAACTGAATACATAGAAATCTGGTGTTTTTAATAACAAAATCTGTCTTGAAATAACCAAGAGAGATGGAGCGGTGGTAATCCTTTGAACTCACATTCAGGACGACCTCGGTTCAATCGTTCTCCATGGTTTTCTAAAACCCCTGAAGGCAAATATTGGGATGGTTTCTTACTACAAGCAACTGTATATTCCTTCCCTGTTCCTGCTTCTCTGAGCCAATCTGCTCTGTCTCTAATAATGGCGCTTTCGATGAGACATTAAGTCCGCCCTACCTGTTAACACCAAACTCTTGACCCCAGCTAATGGACATCCTTTTCACTAACAAACGAAGACCCTGAGGCAAGGGGGGAAAGGTTACAGTAAATCTTGTATAGATAAAGAGGTTGGCATAAAGTGGATGCTACGTATAACTACAAGAGTGAAAAAAGTTTATTTTTGCGTGGCTAGCTAAAAATCGTATTTACAATGGCGTGATCAGAAATGAAAATGATTGTTTCCACAACCAGAAGCAGGGAAGGAACCAAGCACAGCCTGTAACACGGAACAATCACTATCGACTCCTTAACAGCCAGATCATTAGGGCCCAAGTAAGATTTTCTCTGTAAAGAAACTGATACTGTATGGCAACGGGCAAGATGGACTGGGCGGTGTTTGCAGAGGCCAGGCTGACCACCTCAGAGATATTGAGTGCAGAGGGCATTGGACATTTATCCAGTCTTTTGGGAAAGCCCCCAAGTGTCGAAGGAAAGAAAGGAGGAGCACAGGCTGACCTTCTAGGGCACCATATAGGTTTTCCCTTGATTAGAATTGTGAGTGTGGAGGCTGACGGGAACGAGTCACCTGCCGGTTCCCATACTGAGGTCAGATAAGGAAGGACTTGTGCTGGCGGGAGGAGTCACCTGCCAGTTCCCATACTGAGGTCAGATAAGGAAGGACTTGTGCTGGCGGGAGTAGTCACCTGCCAGTTCCCATACTGAGGTCAGATAAGGAAGGACTTGTGCTGGCGGGAGTAGTCACCTGCCAGTTCCCATACTGAGGTCAGATAAGGAAGGACTTGTGCTGGTGGGAGTAGTCACCTGCCAGTTCCCATACTGAGGTCAGATAAGGAAGGACTTGTGCTGGCGGGAGTAGTCACCTGCCGGTTCCCATACTGAGGTCAGATAAGGAAGGACTTGTGCTGGCGGGAGTAGTCACCTGCCGGTTCCCATACTGAGGTCAGATAAGGAAAGACTTGTGCTGGCAGGAGTAGTCACCTGCCGGTTCCCATACTGAGGTCAGATAAGGAAGGACTTGTGCTGGCGGGAGTAGTCACCTGCCAGTTCCCATACTGAGGTCAGATAAGGAAGGACTTGTGCTGGCAGTGGTTGAAAATTCACTATAAAGGTGGAAACCTCTGAAAATAGTCTTGGACATTGGCCAAATGAGAATGTTTACGAGTTGGAGAATAAAACACCCTGAGATGGATGTAGGGATAAGAAGGGCCAACGAATTTCTTATTATATTGTATCAAGGAAACATCCCAGCATTTGCCCTGAGCAATTTAAGAAAACCATAATAATGATGGCCAGAATGGGAATTGAACCTGGGTCTTCCTGGATGCAAGTCCAGTGTGTTACCTCCGCATCACCTTGCTTGGCCCAACAGCGGAAATGTTGTGGCTCACCTGCCTTCCTGGCAGCAGAGATGAGCGCCATGCAGATCTTGTAGGGGTCTGCAACGCCGTCCCCTGGGATCCACAGTGCGCCTTGCAGGTCCTCCACGCTGATCAGGGGGCACTTCTCCCGGGCCTCCTCCGGGCTCACCACCTCACACTCTATGTTCCACGACCTACCCACACGCCAATGNACCACCTCACACTCTATGTTCCACGACCTACCCACACGCCAATGACTATTGCTGCGACTCCCTTCTCCACGCAGTCTACCAAGGGCCATATGGGTGCCCCCACACTAAGCAACCAGGCCACGCAGTATGTGGTTGCCACGACCAGAAAACACAGCGACGTGCAACGGCGACAGCCTTGTTTGCCTGTGTGCTGCTCAGGACCTCAAGAGTTGCAGTGACCAGCTGGCTGCATTGACCAAGTGCACATTTCCCCAATATTGTACACTTTCCTGGTGACCACGGCGACCTGGTCACCTAGTGTGCAAGCACCTTAAACTGTACTGTGCACCAGAAAGATGTTATAATACCTACAGCAAGTAGAGCTACAAAGCCATTTCACTGCTAAGCTGTCAGCAGTACTATATCAAGTTTCAGTAAACTGTTATAAGTACTGAATAAATCTACATATAGGGGCAACCTAGAAAATAAGACTACANCAGAAAACACAGCGACGTGCAACGGCGACAGCCTTGTTTGCCTGTGTGCTGCTCAGGACCTCAAGAGTTGCAGTGATCAGCTGGCTACATTGACCAAGTGCACATTTCCTCAATATCGTACACTTTCCTGGTGACCACGGCGACCTGGTCACCTAGTGTGCAAGCACCTTAAACTGTACTGTGCATCAGAAAGATGTTATAATACCTACAGCAAGTAGAGCTACAAAGCCATTTCACTGCTAAGCTGTCAGCAGTACGATATCAAGTTTCAGTAAACTGTTATAAGTACTGAATAAATCTACATATAGGGGCAACCTAGAAAATAAGACTACAGTGAAACCTCTTCAATACAATGTTCTCACTAATATTAAGTTGTTATTTCCCCTTGGAGTGAGATACAAAATTTAATATTATTTGAATGCTAAATAAAAATATTTGTTGATTGGTGTTAATGTAATGTCAAGTCCACTGATAGAAGTCATGCTTGCTGGTGATAAGAATGTCTTATTTTCCGATGTGCTGAGCTACAAAGTTAACATTAAATTTTTTTTTCATTTTTTATATTTATCGCACATATCTGTTTATACAAACATTATTATTACAAACTGCAAAAATTCAGGTCCCTTGAGGTTTCATTTTAAAGGTTTTGCTGTAGCACAAAATTTTTACTATGGTTAAAAGAAAAAACTTATTTCTCCATAAATTATTTGGCTATGTAATATAGCATAATTATTTAATCTTGGCACTTCAAGGTTTAACATAACCACATTCTTTGCAGCTGACGATACACAATAGGTATGCACTACACCACAAATGTATTAAAAAACACTACTGGATATGGAAATCGTTATACTCATAAAGTGTCATTCATTATCAACAAAATTAAAACACACCATACCAATTGCACTATGCAAATTACTGCAGTGACACGTGGATATAGTGGGCACTTGTGGTCAGTAGCCAGTGCTTAAACGGGCCATACAACAGACTGGAAAGGTAGAAGCCTGCATGACAAAAGGCAGGTCAGTATGCCATGGCATCATGCTAGTGAAGAATATCACCACCCAAATCTATTTAAACATGGTCGTATGGTCAGAATGCATAAATCTGGATGGTCGGCTCATTGTTTAACTACTCATCTTGGCAGTACTGTCACCACTATGACAAAATGTGTGGCAGGTATGAATACATACAGGTTGCACGTCATGTAGAGTCGGTAATGGCCCTGCTGGACAAACTACAGATATAGACGATTGTCGTATCTGCCCATGCGCAATAGCACAATGTGGCACCAATTCCAAAGAGATCCTTGGATCAATAGATGCAGAGGCACGTGCCCTCCCAAACAACATTTAACATGCCCCAGTAAAGAACTGCTCTTTAATGCATCTTTATTTCATAATTTCAGTGTACAAGTAACCTATCTGGTCATTAAGTTCTGTGTCACTAGGCTGCAAATAGCGTCTCCTTACTTTAGACGCGGACAATATTTTTCCTCGCAGCTCTGGGGCACAGACGGTCTGTGCCCACGCTGCTGTACATTTCCTCCTTGTCGAAGGCACGTGAGACCTCTCGAAAATAGCCGAATTGCGGTAGAATCGGGGCACAAGCCACTTGTGCCCACGCGGTTCAGGCAGTGCCTTATTTACTCTATGACTGTAAAAGCTCGGTAGATGGCAGGTGCGTCTCATCTGAAATACTTATTTTAATCTGTCGCAACAATGTGTTCTCGATGCAATAATGCATTATGTACTGCAACTGTTACAGAATTAACTCGACACTTCTCTCACCTATGACTTACAGGCTGCATGCGGGGTCAACACAAAGTCGTACTCGGGTTTAATTTACGCACACTTACGTTTATTTGGTAAACACAGGTCACTGTTACACATACGAGACCTATCCCCTTTTCCTATCTGTCTGAACTGCTGGGTTAATTCTAACGCGTTCTACAGACGTTCTGGCGAAAGGCTTGTGTTGGGGGGGAAGGTTCTTGGCGGGTTGCTGTGTTTACCTCTGTGTTGGCTGTGGTGCGTTGTCCTCTCTCTCTCTCTCTCTCTCTCTCTCTCTCTCTCTCTCTCTCTCGGGTTGGTGTCCTGGTGTATCTCTTCGGCTTCTGGCGGGAAGTCCGGGCTCGTATCCCGGGATGTGTAGTCTCTCGCTCTCTGGTTCCACCTCCACTCGCGTCCCGTCCCTCTCCCGATCATAACTCGTACATCACTGCCTGGTACTCGCTTTGTCTTCCCTATATATAGTTTTCTCGTGGTACTTCCCCTGAAGCCCGGTGGTTTCCCTAATTCTGCGGGGGAGATGAGGAAGGGGGGGTGGGCGCGTGCTGTGCTTCCCCGGCTCGGGGGGGTTCCTTTGCTCGTTACTGTCCTCGGGGTGAGAGGTGGTGGGTGTGGCGTCCTCGGGGAACCCTAGGGTCATTACCTCAGGTTTCTCCCCTGCGCGGGTATCTAGCGTCGTGACTAATCTAAGTATGAGCGATTCGCGTCAGTATTATGTTCAAGGTTTGAGAATTTGTGAATATTTTGAAGGAAAAACACAGTGCAAAATATCACAGTTTTTAAAGATTGTGTATTATTCCATTTTTTGTGTTTATATGCACTGTTTTTCTTGTTGTGTTACTGAACTGACATGTAACATGCCATGTTGATTCAAAAAACAAAGTTGAGTGAAGAGAATTAAAAAATTTCTAAGGAAGCAGCTACTGCATTTTGTTAGGCATTAAGGCTAGGCTTCAGCTATTATGTAGAAATTCTTTGTTTTCATGTCATTATTACAGTTTCAGAGGCATTATTGGAAATATTTGATTACCGAAAATTTACAATTGACTAGTTGTTTAATACCTTTGTATCTAATTTCCACTATGTGTTTTTTCCTGCTTGCAAAAGGCAGAAACTTATTGATAAAATATAAATATGTTCTTGACATTTTACAACTAGCAAATAACACACAATGAAAATTAAGCACAAAAATATTAAACAACTTGTAAAATATAAATTTTCTATAATCGTATATTGACAGTAATTACTCTGAATTCAAAATTATGACACAAAAGAGGTGAGGCTGAGCCTTAAATTTAAAATTTTGGCCACCACTTATTCTAACGCAAACCTATCGCACCCAAATGAGAAACTATACACTAGACGCGGAATAACTCCAGCCTTGAGCTACGTAACACATAAGGAGGGGCGGGCGGCACACGTGCAGAGGGGTGGTAGAAAGAGGAGGAGAGAAACAGGAATAAAACAAAGCCTTCACAGCAGGTAGAGAAAAGTAGAAAATATTCACTACTTACCACTGACGTATGAAGTACTACGGCAGTTCTTCAGTGCCACTCATTGCTTCAGTCGATGATTCTGATGTGTAAACTCCTCTGTCCGCATCACCTAAATTTAAAATCACTCTATCAATTTCAATGTCAAATGGCACATCTTGTCATAATAGTCGTTCTCGAGTGTCTTGACATGATTGCAAATTGGTATCCAGTCTTCTGGCCCTATTAGGTTAAATATGTCCTTGCAGAGTTTTTCACAATGTCAAANTGATTGCAAATTGGTATCCAGTCTTCTGGCCCTATTAGGTTAAATATGTCCTTGCAGAGTTTTTCACAATGTCAAATTGCAAGTAACATTTTTTGAAGTGACTTGTTCTTCTAGCTTTAACCCAAATACTTTCTAACGGATTCAAATCCGGATGATAGAATGGCAGACGAAGTACTGTGTGGCCATGGTTTCCCAGTAGTCTGTCTACCGAGTATTGCACTTCCCGAGGTTTGTGTTGCTTTATGAGGTCATACAGAGTTGGTTTTAGCATGTCGCTAGTATTCAAAATATTCTCCTTACCTGACCACTGCTGCATTTCCATCTTAGTTGAGCTGGAAGTAGGTGTTTTGTTTACCTTTACATTGTGATGGGGAGCCTTATCTATCACAACAATACTGTCAGGTGGAAGATTTGGTATTAATTGCCCGTTTATCCTTTTTTCATAATTTTCTTTATTCATATTTTTGTGATAATCCCCTATTGCCTGGTGTGACTTCCATATTGCAAGAGCATTAGGAACAAAACCATTTTCGCCTCCTGCATTAATTATTATTAACCGCTTACCTTTTGCCACAGGTGCTGGCAGACCGTTGGAAGACATGTCACATCACATTTTATTTTTTACATGTGATGACAAAATGTACGACTAATCCATGTAAATAACTGTATGTTTCTCATTTCTATGTCGCCGCATACTCTTGAGATAGTATATAAATTTTGCTGAATATCTGATTTTTCTATTAAAACCAGACGTTGAGATTTTTTTTTTGCCACCTAAATCCTAGCTTCTTCAAAGTCGTTCATAAAGTTGTATTACTACCTTGGTAATTTATGTCATCCTTTAGCTTAAGTCTAAGAGTTTCAACAGTAGGTGCACGTTTTTCAGTTAGGTAGAAATTGTAAACAGTACGTCGTATCACAGCCTCGTCTAAGGTATCAAGGTCGTAATTAGAGGTTTTCTTCTTTTTCTTGTTGGGTGTAGAGAAAGATGTTTATCCACCTGCTCTTAATTGTTTACACTGTGGTGCGAGACACACCCATCGCCTTAGATGTTCTCAGCTGCGCTTTCTCAAGTGGAATGGAAGGTTCCCTCAATCTCGCTTCATTTTCCATAAACCGCAGAGTGTTGTAAACCATTTCTCGCACCTGTGAGTGCAGTTTCTTAACTTTCACTTTTGACAAAACTGGAGGCATTTTAATGTATAATGTTGTACTGTACNCACCTGTGAGTGCAGTTTCTTAACTTTCACTTTTGACAAAACTGGAGGCATTTTAATGTATAATGTTGTACTGTACATACTTCACTGTGTTATCTCCTACAGATTAAAGAACACTGACTGCAGAAGTGATGAACTTCTCACACACAAACCTCAGATACAAACAGCAAAGGAAAACGTGTCTAAGTAACGTGGATGTGCTTGCAATACCTACGTCTGCTTCAGACTCGACAAAGCGACTACATTTTCACTCGGTAAAGTAGCTGCAGCCATGCTGGTGGCAAGTACGTGTTATCGCTCTGCAGCTTCGCCTCCCCCCTCCATGGCTTACAGTGTTACATTCCATTTGTAATGGTTGGCAAGGCTCCGAGTTATTCCGCATGTAATGTACGCATAATTTGAGTAAAAAAATTTCACGAAGCCATTTGGTTAGGTTGATATGACAAAATTTGATGATAAAACTGCATTTTATTGTTTTTGTTGTGCTCTTTTCTGTTCCGACGATATGTGAGCGACTACAGGTGTTGTCGGCCTAAAACATTTGGATNCACCTGTGAGTGCAGTTTCTTAACTTTCACTTTTGACAAAACTGGAGGCATTTTAATGTATAATGTTGTACTGTACGTACTTCACTGTGTTATCTCCTACAGATTAAAGAACACTGACTGCAGAAGTGATGAACTTCTCACACACAAACCTCAGATACAAACAGCAAAGGAAAACGTGTCTAAGTAACGTGGATGTGCTCGCAATACCTACGTCTGCTTCAGACTCGACAAAGCGACTACATTTTCACTCGGTAAAGTAGCTGCAGCCATGCTGGTGGCAAGTACGTGTTATCGCTCTGCAGCTTCGCCTCCCCCCTCCATGGCTTACAGTGTTACATTCCATTTGTAATGGTCGGCAAGGCTCCGAGTTATTCCGCATGTAATGTACACATAATTTGAGTAAAAAAATTTCACGAAGCCATTTGGTTAGGTTGATATGACAAAATTTGATGATAAAACTGCATTTTATGTTTTTGTTGTGCTCTTTTCTGTTCCGACGATATGTGAGCGACTACAGGTGTTGTCGGCCTAAAACATTTGGATNATGTTTTTGTTGTGCTCTTTTCTGTTCCGACGATATGTGAGCGACTACAGGTGTTGTCGGCCTAAAACATTTGGATGACAATAGTAAAAAACATTTAGGGAACAAACTACACTTGCAAAATGAAGTGAATATGGTAATGCTGGGCCAGGTAGATATAACAAATCAGTTTGATGAAGTATACAGAAGGTGAGTTAAAAAATTAAAACCCGGGTGTATTTAGAGGTTTGTGTTTGTTGCATCTTAAATAAAGTATTATATTAATTCTTAACTTTGTGCCATCCTTTGAAATTTTTCCTTGAGACGCCACTGCACTCAAGTAAACACATTATCTTTTTTTAGAGCGATTTTTCAGATTATAAAAATTTATACCACATGCACACTATAGTAACATCCAAATACAATCAAAATGAGGGACATTTAAGTATTTATCTGTCAACTAGATAGCCAAATCCAAACAAAATGCTGAATTTGGCTAGCAAATGGCATATAAATGAAAGTGACAATAATTAACACTTCAATTACTTGGCTGTAAATTAAATACAATGAAAATATAGAGATGTACAGAATATGCAAATCTACATTAAGGTGGTATAATCATGCAACAAAAACAGAGACCTGAAGATTACCCAAGAAGATGCTAGGGGTGAAAAGAAATATAGAAGGCAGATGAGCTGACTGGATGGCAGTGTGTGCCACCTCTGGTGACAACTTTTATGAGAATTCAACAAAATAATTAAGAACCAAACAAATAACTTTCATTTATAGAGCTTTTTAACAGTTCAATGACAGGCATAACGTAATATACTCTAAATAGGACAGGATTCATCAAAATCATTTTGTGTCAAATTGACAACAAAACCCGCATGGCTTTCATGCGTCAGAACAGATCAGGTGAAAGGATGTAGTCAAAACAACAAAAATGGGACTACATAAGAACTATCAAAAAGTAGCCTTTGTAATTGAGAAAGAAAGCCGAGGATGACCAAAGTGTTCGTCCCCCCTACTGAAAAGCCATGCACCCTGTGTGGAGGCTACTTACTGCCTCACGGGTGTGCAAGAGGGGGAAGTGCTCACTGTAGTCGCTCGGATACACTTTCCCTCTCGCCTGGCATGTAAAGTGACGACACCCCACTTCCCACTGGATGCTAGGTAACTGCTTCCTCTCTTGTCAGGCAAGTAAGAGGGAGGAAGCGAGGTCGTGCCTCACAGCCACTCTCCCGAGCATCAGCAGAACTGAAGGAGAAGAGAGCATTGTGCTTAATGCATTTCGCACCTAATCACTGGAAGTTTGCAAAAACAAACAGCTTGGAAATCTGTACTGTTTACGAAGGAATGAACGCAGAGTGCCAAACAGGAACATCATTAACATTGAATTGAAAATAAGTGCTTTAACATTTTGTTTTGTAAATAAAATTATCACTTATTAACATAATAGTCACACACCTAATTTTCAAAGAAAAATGTAGCATTAAATGCAAGCCGATCATGCGATAAAGTATGGTATATGCATGTATACGTACATGTATTATAATAAACTAGTAGATACCTCTGCTTTCTTGAGATCATCTGGACATTGCTATGCAAATTACTAATTAAACTAACTTCATAATGCTATTTATAAATCATAATAAGATTACTAAAAAAGTCCTACAATTCTTTTGAATTATGTTGTTCATTGCCACAATCATCTATCACAGCCTTCAACAAATTCACTAAATGTTTAAGGTTTGCATTTTGAGTTACTTTTAGAACTTTCTTAATGACCGGGTCAATATCTAGTGACAGAGTAAACCTGATCATATGACCAAGTTAACCCAGTTAACACTACGCGAATAATTTCTTCATCAATGCCTAATGGTAATAAACGGCAGTGGGTAAAGGTCTGCGATGATGAAGAGTTGTGGACAAACCAAGCGAGACGTAGAGGAATTTTTTACCAAGCAGACCTGGCCAACAGTGGAATATGATGATAAGTAGCTATTATAAACCCAAACAATGGATTGAACATTGCTCTAATCAGAAAACATAACTCCTATAAAGTAGTGATTTCCAAGAACTAAACCCAAATTCATAGCAGGACATTATATATATATATATNAAACATAACTCCTATAAAGTAGTGATTTCCAAGAACTAAACCCAAATTCATAGCAGGACATTATATATATATATATATCTTAGTAAAAATCTCTTAATAAGTTTCTAAAGAGAAGGAAAACTTTAAGCTCAACCCGGAAAACTTATTAACAGACCAGGTGTAAAATTGTGTAAATTTTTTATTATTCAGGACAACTTTTTAAAAGGAATCTTCTTAAAATGCTTTTACAATTATATAGAACACAAAATGNATTTTTTATTATTCAGGACAACTTTTTAAAAGGAATCTTCTTAAAATGCTTTTACAATTATATAGAACACAAAATGACTGAGAAAAATGAAATGAACCTACTTTGTTAAAATGATTTTGTATTTTTATGATGATATTAGACTCGTAGAGCAGAGTTACTGCGGGCAGTGACTCACACAGACTGGGCTTCCATCCTGCGGTAGACTATCATCCTGTCACGAGTGCGGGCGACGCAGAGGCTGCCGCACTGCTTCCAACCAGTGTCGTAGCCGAGCGAGTCGAGGTGTTGGTAGAGCCGGACGCTGGCCTCTGCAAGCCTCACCTGCGTCAGCGTGGGTTTCAAAACCCCCACCAGGCCGGGCAGCAGCCAGGTTGTCCCGCCCCCACACCTGCCGACAACCACTACGCTCGTAACTCAGGTTTCCCAGAGGCTGCAATGGGGCACTCGCCTCCGAACAAGAATAACTGAGCTCGATTCCCAGCGGGGTCGCTCCTGGATTCTCACATGTGGGAATTGTGATGGATGCTGNCAGCCAGGTTGTCCCGCCCCCACACCTGCCGACAACCACTACGCTCGTAACTCAGGTTTCCCAGAGGCTGCAATGGCACTCGCCTCCANCGCCCCCACACCTGCCGACAACCACTACGCTCGTAACTCAGGTTTCCCAGAGGCTGCAATGGCACTCGCCTCCAAACAAGAATAACTGAGCTCGATTCCCAGCGGGGTCGCTCCTGGATTCTCACATGTGGGAATTGTGATGGATGCTGCTGTTGTCAGTGAGTTTTCTCATTGATCTCCCATTTCCCCACCCCTTGCATTTCGGTGCTACTTCATGCTCACCTCACTTGACCCTCACCGGTTCTCAAGAGCCCTGCTGTTATGAGCCGCCCAAACGTCTCCACACACAGCACACATACATGCACACACGTGCACCCACACACACACACACATGTTGCTTGCACCTTTTTCTATGTGTACAGCACTGTTATAGGCTGTTCATAGTAAAGAAAGCACCATTTTAAGGCCATGCTTATAAATTCCTTCCAGCTTATTTGTATTCTTTCGCCATTCGTTAATATAGCAATTGCCATGTGACTAAGAAACACAGTGTATACATTTTACGGCTCTCAAAAGTTGACTTCTGGAGGCCTTAGAAAGTGCTCGCTTTACCATGAATAGCTTACATCTGATGGGCCTCAAGCATAAAGTGGACTGCAGAGAAAAAAAAATCTTGAAAACAGCTAATTTGAAAAACCAAACTTTAAACCACAAAAAATTAAGTCATTTACAAATAAAAAAAGTAAAATTGTAATATTAAATAGAAATTCAGGTTCCCATGACATGCTGCATGGTGTGGTATGCAGGTAAGCACGCACTCTAGGAAAGGTTTCTACCCACAGCTCTTTACCGCTTCATAACGTCTCGTCAACAACAAGGTCACCAAGAGACGGAGCAAGTTGTTCAGAGAAGCAGAAACTTGGCCTGTAGCAAGGAACCATCCCAGTATTTGTCTGAAGTGATTATGGGAAGCCAAATAGAAATCAGGATTGACAGACCAGGAATGGAACCCAGGCTCTTCTGAATGCAAGTACCAAGGTTTACCACTGTGCCACATTGCTTAGTGTTCTTGATGTGTGTATACACAGTTGTCTGGACACACGCAGGGCAGTACATGTATTTCTGGGAACAATAGCAGTCTGCAAGATATGAGAACATTTGCAATACACTCACTGAGAACTGCAGCATGCTACACGCCATTTTTAAGACCTCAGAGAGAGGCTATCGCCTACATGGTCCTTATGCAAGGAGTGTGTTCATCCTCTATTAAGACTGTTACAGGGATAAAAATATCCTAACAGGAAAAGGACCTACCTACTTAGGAGCTAATTTAGCAATAAACCTATAAGCTTGGTAGCTTAAAAAATAACTCATAGAACATAATGACTGTAAAGTCAAGCTAAAACTGTAACTGCTATTGGTCAAATTCAGCTTGCTGGAATTCCATTTTTTTTTTTTTTTTGCTATTCATTTGAAAAGAAAATAGAAAAAGATAAGAAAGGAAAAAAAGCAAATGGTAGAACATGATACAAAGCAATAAAAGTGGGGAAAACGAAAATGAGGGTAGATAAAGCTAGAAAATGCATACTTAAGCATGCGTGGGATATATATTACAATTATAAACACATTAATCATGTTCTACAATTTTATTGCAGTCAATATAAACAACCAAGAAGGGGCAATCATACATAGTTGCACTTATTAAATTTGTGAGCAAATGTTTACCAGAGTGAAGTTACTTTGTCGACATATGTAACCACCCCCTCCCCCCCCCTGCAATGTTCACCATTAGTCATCGCATACCTGTCCGCATTCTTGATTTTTACCAAGAGACTGGTGATGATTTAAATGTCAATCAGTCGAGTTTGAGTTCCAGCTAGCCCAGGTATTACATATAATTGTAGGGAAAATTAATTATTATACAGTTTAATATCTTTTTCAGTGTCTCTCCCCTGAATCAAACCTTATTCTGTAGTGATTTGCACAATTTCAAAATTAAAAATCTCGCAGCTGATTATATAACAGGCCGGGTGCGTATATTCTTTGCGTCCATCACATCCCGTAACCCAGCGAATCACTCCATTATTATTCAAACCATTCTTTGTTCCATTGAAGGTGTGGAAAGTTTCCATTTGCTGGATGCCGGTTGGTGCAATAAATGGAGAGTCAAGCATTGCAGTTTCTGCTAGTGGTTCTTTCATAATTTTACCATAAGTTTTTTTTTACGGATGGAGAATGTATTTTGAGTGTGTGCTCAGTGTGTATGTGTGATCTGCATATTGATGTACAATAATCTTGTCACACTGCCGACATNGTGTGATCTGCATATTGATGTACAATAATCTTGTCGCACTGCCGACACAAGTGAGTGCAATAAGTGCATTACTAGAAAATGTATATAGTCGTGGAATTGCATATTAGCCTTCCCCTCCTCCCCACGTCTCCGTTATGACTTCAATTTTATATGTACTAATTATGGCTACAGGACTATGAATCCACGTAAAATCTGTGCCATTCTGCTTCCTGAAACACGAGAGACAGCAGCAGCTTGAATTTACCTGCTTCATGCATTTTTACCGGCACCTTACATACTAGGAATTCACATTGAGATGTGTTAAAAACACATGAAACAGGTTAATCAGTGCTGCCCTACCGTAAAGTGGGCAAAATTGATTATCAGAGGTGAGATCGACAACGTGAAAATTTTCTACAAATATTAATGTCAGATATAGTACCTGACCTAAACATGTATCATGATCAATCTCACTCCTGCTGACCAATCTCACTGCACTTTACGGTACATGCTCACTATTGCTCANGGCAAAATTGATTATCAGAGGTGAGATCGACAACGTGAAAATTTTCTACAAATATTAATGTCAGATATAGTACCTGGCCTTAACATGTACAGGAAACTGCCATGTTATCGATCCCAGCCCTGCTGATCATCTTCACCCCACCTAGGTATGTACCTGGCCTTAACATGTATCATGATCAATCTCACTCCTGCTGACCAATCTCACTGCACTTTACGGTACATGCTCACTATTGCTCATNAACATGTATCATGATCAATCTCACTCCTGCTGACCAATCTCACTGCACTTTACGGTACATGCTCACTATTGCTCATGCTTCAGGAGGCAAGTGGTGAAGATTTTGCATTAACAGAATGTACTACATCCATTTGCAAACGTTGTAATTTGCATCCGTTCATGTCTTGCGGAATTTATTATGTGGTTATTTTACCACTTTGTTTGCATTTTTTATCCCACAATTTCCTTGATCTTCACTGCCCTCCTCACTGTTGCATTTAGCATTTGTCATGGTAATACTGATGCGACAATGGGATTCCATTTCCTGGTATTGTCTCCTAATTTCTCAAATGAGCCCCTATTCTTCATATATGCTTTTCATGGCTAAGTCAGCACTTTTCAAATAAACCTATGAAAAATATAGCTGCCCATTAACAGCACGTATGTTGCCGTAGACATTGTCACACAGACTGCATGTTAAGTTGGCAAAGAATTGAGTAAAGTAGTTTTAAGTGTTAACGTTGTATTGTGAATGTCATTTTTATACTTAAATATTGCAAATCAAGTAGAAGNAGTAAAGTAGTTTTAAGTGTTAACGTTGTATTGTGAATGTCATTTTTATACTTAAATATTGCAAATCAAGTAGAAGATATTTTCCTGTAAACACATTAGAGTAGGTACCAATTCCAATATTAATAACACATTTATGTGTATCACACTACTTCTTAAACTATTTTATTCTTAATGCATATTTAAATTGTGTACAAGTGCTNTAACACATTTATGTGTATCACACTACTTCTTAAACTATTTTATTCTTAATGCATATTTAAATTGTGTACAAGTGCTTTTTAATAATTCGTATGTTACATACCTTTAATATTTAACAAATTATTTATTGCATACTTTTACTCATTGTAAATAGTTTCTAATAGATTTATATTCTGATTTAAGTTATATCAATTTAGATATGTGTTATCTAATTAATAATCTGATGTCACGTCAAACAATAATGAATATTTTCATTTTATGGATGAATAAAAATGAATGAAACAATGAATATTCCTGCCAATTTCAAGTTATAACTTGAATGATGCATGAATAAAGTCGTTAAGCCCATTGTAATGTGAATGTTACATATGATGGAAGGATAAAAATAAAGAGAAAGTAGACCTTAAGGTGGCCGACTACCTGGAGATATTATCAGAGTCGAGGCACAGAAGCGATAGGACGACACTGCCACTCCCATCAAGCGCGCCATCGCCGCTACGTGCAAGTCTTTACATGCAGCTTTCTCATCTTGCTTTATGTACCTGTGGGATTTTAAACTGGGACTCCCTCATTTTATTGGTGGAAAGAGAGTGCCATGATTCAATACAGCTTGTACCTGCGTAGTATGTTCTGAGACATAACCTGAAAAGCTGTTTTTAATAGATTGCTCCAAATAATATTTATAGCATGCNCCTGCGTAGTATGTTCTGAGACATAACCTGAAAAGCTGTTTTTAATAGATTGCTCCAAATAATATTTATAGCATGCCTAATATCTTTCCAGCCTTGTCTAGGGTAGCATACGTTTTATTTTCGTAAGTTAACATCCTGGGATACTGGGGACAAGTTTAATAATTTGATAAACAAGTTTTTCAAACATGCTGCAACACAGACCAANCCTGCGTAGTATGTTCTGAGACATAACCTGAAAAGCTGTTTTTAATAGATTGCTCCAAATAATATTTATAGCATGCATAATATCTCTCCAGCCTTGTCTAGGGTAGCATACGTTTTATTTTCGTAAGTTAACATCCTGGGATACTGGGGACAAGTTTAATAATTTGATAAACAAGTTTTTCAAACATGCTGCAACACAGACCAAGAGTCAAGTAGGTGACCGCCCAAGCAGGAACTTCGAATGTTGCTCATTTAACTGTGGACAGCTATAATTACCTGTGTACTGCTAGCAAGCTGATAACTTTTAGTGCAGTACTTTCCAAACATGGGAAACCAAGCTGGGAAAGGAGAGGGAAGAATAAGCAAGCAGTTCTCAGAGCAGAGCTATCAGCCATATAAAGTTATGTTCAAATTCACCAGCCAAGAACTCTTAGTTTCGTGTCCTACAAAGGTGCATCGGGGCTGTGGAGTCCACAATTGTCTATAATTGCGGTAAGGGCGGCACAGATGCACCGTAGAACGTCTCCTTCAGCGAAGGGCACGAGCTATGTCCCATTCACGTACCCTACACTGGAAGTTTCGTTTTTTAGTTGTCTACAACAGTTTTGCAGCTTCTTCCTCCATTTGCTGGAAACTTTTCTTTATACACAACCCAANTATGTCCCATTCACGTACCCTACACTGGAAGTTTCGTTTTTTAGTTGTCTACAACAGTTTTGCAGCTTCTTCCTCCACTTGCTGGAAACTGCTCTTTATAAACTAACATAAGAAAATGTGTTTAATTGATTTTATTGGCATTAATTATGCATTGGAGGTTGTAACAACTGAGAAACGAAAATGGGTGTTCAAAATTATACCCACCTCATCACAAAGGTTTGATCAAGGGAATGTGGGGAATTGTAGGTACTGGTAATGAACAAATGGAGAGTGAAGAGTTTTGGGCGACTCTCGACAAGGTCTTGAAAGCCGATAATATTGTGGCGAGGTGGGCACGAAACAACATCGGAATGCAAGTGTGGGGGAAACATGAGATCCCGAAGAAAACCAGCTGACCATTGTCCAGTATGATTCCCACGTGCAAAAATGGTACTGAAGGGGTCAAGCACTTCTGAAATCAACCTTTAAAACGTGTCACTACCCTTCCCTGCGTGTATTTTGACGGGCACACTAACTGGCATGCGCCCCGTAAAGTTGGGTATGATGGAGACCGCTCTACGTATTAAAGTTGAATTTGAAACATTACGTAAACATGTGTGAATACTATAATGATTCCTTGTACTTTCTGCTCTTTATGCATACAGTCTAAGTGTAAGGTTAGCAAATTTGTAAAATATTTACTTTTCAAATAATCTCAGTTTCACTTGACCAACACACGAATAAAGTGATCAGGCCCATGGCAATATTAATTGTACTTATGGTGAAAGAATACATAATGTGCATTGGTCAAAGGTGATACACCGCGAAAAATAGGGCTAATGTGATACAGCCAACCAAATCACACAAGTTTATTAAGAAAAATATTTTTTAAAAAAATTCATTTGCTAGAAAATAAAATTAACAATTGTTGGCCATAATAAAATAAATATTAAAATTAAAGTTATTAACAGCTAAAAAAAAATTTAAACTAAAGTTACCTTTCTTTAACCGAAAAAACTTTTCTGCATTGATAGAAAACTTTTGTTGTAAAACTTATATTTATTGAAAAATCAACTTTTTGTAAACCGATCCTATCAAGGAATAAATTTGCAATTTATTTACGTTTGAAGACCTTGAAAACACTTAGTGTACTATGATATACAGAATTAGCCCTTAAGTTTGTAAAAAGAGAGGGGGGGGCTATTCTGATACACTAAAAAAAAAAAGCAATGGAAAAATAAAAATGTATGTGAAATTATTAATTTTTGTACCGTTTTATGTTTCTTCTGTTTAAATAGCGCAAGCAACCTAGAGTATGATTACCTGTGTTTTTGTCAGGACAATGTAATCAGCTGTTAATAAGGCAAGATTGTCAGATTGTTGATTGGCAAAGACATGAACTAACCCAATAACTATTACTGTGTTGGTGCGAGATTTTGTTACTGCAAAATTTGAATTTTGTGACATTTAAAAATGGTGCGGCATTACAGAAGCAATCGCACAAGAACCACTTATCCCGAGACTTTACTCAAACAAGCAAAGAAGATAAGTGAGGGCAAATCAATGCATAGTGTGTCCACAGAACTTAAAATCGAAAAAATGTGAAGACCCCACAATATTTTACTGGAAGGAGTCAGAGGGCATTTCACTTATTGATAGAGATGATGTGTTAGAACAACTCGCAGAATCAGACCCTGGACGGCAAGAAGAGCTGATTTTTCACTATTCGTTCAGTAACTACAATAAACATAAGTCTCATAAATAGGCACTGTAAATAGTTGTAAAAAACAATTAATAATTTAGGAGTTTTTTATTATGACTCATTCAAAGACCTGAGAGATTTTGGACAATTCTATAAACTAGGTGAAGATTAATGGTTTGAGTTACAGTTCAAGATTTTTTTTTGATACTTTATACTGTAGAGCTCTTCCAAGAAAATTTTTGTTTTCATCTCAGGTACGTTCCAAGAAAATTTTACGGTTGATTTTAAGAATCCATATTTAGTAGACTATGTTTTGCTCCTTTGTTATAAAGGGTGTATTTTTACAGTTTCCTAAATCTCAAACATATTCCTGTATCTTCCAAATGGTTTGAGCAAAAAAAAAATTTAAAAATACTGGTGATACACTGGAACCTGGGCTGTATCACCATATAACACTACTTCTGTCAATAGCTGCCGATATATAAGGCTGTATCACTTTAGCCGCCCCCCCCCCCACCACAAAACCGTGTGTGTTTATATTAGCCCCATTTGTCAGGGCTAATTTGAGACACAGTTTTTATGTCGTTTTTACTTAAGCTAAGTCATAATTATGTTACAACCACCATAGATTGATTAAGGATTACAATCTGTACATTACAGCATTTTTAATATTTGAATCCCTTAAATGATTTTGGAGTTATTATAAAAAGTTTGAATTTTTGTATCATAATAGCCCCGACTAACCTACTAGATCTTAAGTAGGGCTTTAAAGTGGTGAGTTTATTGTGAACAACCTCTACATGTGAGCGCACTGGAGCCCCCAAAACCCGCCACGCCAGCATCAGCCTCTTCACAGCTGTGTAGGCCCCCCGGCATGCATGTTACAGCTGTGGGCCCCCGGCATGCATGTTTCAGCTGTGTGAGCCCTTGGCATGCATGTTACAGCTGTGTGGGGCACCCGGCATGCATGTTACATCTGTGTGGGTACCCCGGCATGCATGTTATAGCTGTATGGTCCCCCCCCCCC